>JAZHYW010023072.1:0-49138 GCA_037355805.1 Ixodes ricinus | reverse complement strand
TCATCCCGTTTATTCATACTGTTTCTAATGTTGGTAAAAAGAACAGAAATATTATTATCAGGCAAAGTATTGGTAGTAGCAGCCTCACCCCTCCTAGAAGTTATGACGAAGCTGAAGCTTGATTAGGATTTACGACGTCACATTCAGATGACTCAAAGATCCGGCTGACGGGCGCAAGCACGGTTAATAATTCCGCCGTTACGTCTAGGTAAATTCTGTTCTGGCCCGCGGCGGTTCAGTTCACGGACACAGTCTGTTTCAGGCACATAAATATAGCACTTATTTCCGATAAGCAGTTTGTCGAAGCGCAGCAGAAAGCGGTAGACCCTGTGGTATTGCAAATTCTGAAGCTTTCGCCGCGCGAGGCGCACTGACTGTATAAAATCCTCACTCAAGGAAAATGATGTTCCTTTGAATTTGTAAGCCTTAGAAATTACGGTCTCTTTATCTTTGTATGAAAACATATTTCCAATTATTGGGCGACATTTTTGGTGAGTATACATACCGGGACGATGCGCCCTTTCGATACATGACGGTGCAAGTACAACTCCTAACCTCTCGAAACACTCGTCTACAACAGTCTTTTCCGACTGCGCCCATGTTTCCTTATCCTTATCAAGGAAGCCGAAAAGAGAAGATTTGATCTCCGCGCTCTGCTCTCTGCGTCATCGCAGCGTGCCCTGAGCTCCGATATCTCAATAGATGCCGCGGCTATCTGTGGGAAGGGACCACGTCGCTGTTAACGCTGACTGATTTCACCGTAGAAATGTCACTTTCTAACTGGTTGACGCGTGCAGTGAGATCACTCAGCGATTTCTCGGTGGAATGCTGTTTAGCCTTATAGTCTTTCACTTTCTGGAGGATGTCGGTTTGTCCGGTCTGAAGCGTAACAACTATTTCGTAAACTTTGTTGAGTAACACCTCTTGTTCCTTGGTCATGGGCCCAGGGTTGGTTTCAATATCCCCAACAAGTAGTAGAGGCAGCCCAAATCTCACACTTTCAACATATGTAGCAACAACGCTAAACAGTTCTAAAAATTCAAGATACAACGCAAAGCATGCCTTGGGGCCTGGCAGCACAAACAAACACAAATAGTTGCTTTTGAATTCAAAGTAATTGAATTTACTAACCTGCAACGAAATGACAAAAAACTTAGGCATCCTGATCCGGCTGTCGCTATCAGGCCCACTGGCGAAGTTGAAGGATGCTGCCGCTTTTCTACCCTATGGCTCCGAGGTCGAAGTGGCTCTTGATGGTAACTGGTTGGGTCCGAACAAAAACTGCACCGTAGGGGACACGTGCTGCCCAGTCCACGAGGAGTGGCCAAGCGATAACGGAAACTCGTTTACAGTTGTAACTGCCGATGTCGCCGATGAAACATTACCTTCAATGACGATGTTGACGCTTTCCGATAGCGATGAACAGGACGGCACCAGGAACGTTAACGGCAGCTGCAACGAAACGACTAAAAACTTAGGCATCCTGATCCGGCTGTTGCTGTCAGGCCCACTGGCGAAGTAAAAGGATGCTGCCGCTTTTCTACCCCGTGGCGCTGAGGTCGAGGTGGCTCTTGATGGTAACTGGTTGGGTCCGAACAAAAACTGCACCATAGGGGACACGTGCTGCCCAGCATCGTATAAACTGAAACGTGCATCGAAAAACAAAATCAGCAAAGGCGTATGCGGAACATATGCTCTCTCTAGGTCAGGCTATTTTCCCAAAAACACGCCGGTGCCCGTTCAGTCATGCCAAAAAAGAAAAAAATAAACTCGCCAACTTAAATATATAATTCATTAAAAAAATCAAAATTTCGGTTGGTGTATGCGGCAAACCAAAAATCATAGCTAACAAACCAGTCGCTCCCCATAAGCCTCGAAAGACCTACTTTTGCAAATTAGCCCACACCCTGTTTCTTCTTGGCCTCACTCCAACGGTTCAAGTTCTCGTTGAACTTGACTGTCGGCTCGAAGTCGCAGGCCCGACAATCTGCCTCGATTTTTGCATCAGACTCGATGCCGGGCCCAAACATGGACGATGAGCCGTGCTTCCATCTCGAGTCTTGTTCGATCATTCTGGGCTTGTCATTGCCTCCTCCAGGTTCCATGCTCGCACTTGAGCTGTGGCTTCGCGGCTCCTTTGGATGGGGGTTCTGGAGTTTTCCCCTCTCAGCCTCGATGACAGCAGCCTATCTTGGAAGTGGCGCTCGTCGCGCTTCCATTGACACTCTTTGCAAGAAGTGTCGTGGCCAGATCGCACAGCGTTAATCCGGCGTTGCCTCTTCCTCTTGGGTCTCGGTCGCTTGCTCACGACAGCATCCCAGGCCTGAGATCCGCCATGCCGTGAACACGACGATGCCTTCCGGTACCCCTGCTTCGGGTCCGCCCCGTCCCTCCTGGGATCCTTCGTGTCACCGTGGGGTCCCTCGTTCTCGCAGTCACTGCCAGCTGGGGTGTGCTCTTTGGCCTCCGGCGACGGTCCCCTTGGCTTGATCTTGAAGCCGCATGGACGCCGGCCGCAGCGCTCAGAGTCGTTGGTTGACTCCTGTTCTGCGGATTTCCCCGGCGTTGCTCTCTACGAGCTTGCAGGATATCCGTGATGTTGACTCCCTGGTCTCACCGTGGTTCTCAGGAATGCAGACACCGGACGCCTCAAGGGCTTCCTCCTCGTCTTTATCGTCTTCGGGTTCCAGATCCACCAGCTCAAAGTCGAGCATCCCGCATCCCGACTTTAGGTTGTCGTAGTCGTCAGGCGTCAGGAGCAGGTCTATGCCGGCCACCAGGCGATCAGTGACGGCACATAAAATTGGCACCTCCCGAGGAATGTACTCAACATAGCAAGTGGGAAGAGCCATTGGTACATGCCGCAAAAGAGCACTCATGCTGTCCCTAAGGCTCCGGTCAGCGTCACCTCTTCCAGACGGTCCTTTCTATCTCGGGTACAACCCCCTCACACACTACGCTACTCTCCGCTACAGAATCAACAATAGCATTTACGCTCTTTGAACCGGACTTCACTTCTATTTTGCACAACTTCGCGCGTCCGCTTTCCCGATTGAAGGAAAGTTAAGTTGCGTCCAGGGACACCTTTTGTTGGCGTGGCTGCAGATTCGTGGAAACCCCTCGCACCACTGGGCTATTCTTCAAGTCTCGGTCCCGCGCTTGTTTACTAGGACAGTCCCGGGAAAAATGTCCCATACACTTGCAATTTAAACATTTCACCCTGGATTGGTTCGACATTGAGCCCGGTTCTACCTTATCATGCTCTTTTCCGACAGGACTGGACCAACTTCTCTTTTCAGACTCAAGGTTTTTCGCACGAACTCGCTCTAGTTCAAGCTGTAGACGCACAAGCCGTTCTTTTTCTCTTACGAGTTCAATCTATTTTTCAATCAGTCAGCTACTCGATCGGCCATCCCGGACCCCTTCCTCGTGTGTCCCCGGTCGCCACTCGTCTCCTCTGAGGCGACGGTTCACCTCGCTCGTCGACACTGTTATCATTAGCTCCACCACGACCCAACGAGGTAACCAGCCTACGCCGTTCCCCACTACGTAGCTCCATGGTGGGCACCAGTCAAAATAATCACCTTACCTTTGAAGGTTGACGAGTCCCTATGGGAAGTACACGAAGTCTGTCGATCGGAACAGTCCGGCCCGATAACGGTGTCCGGAGTCGTGTAGACGCTTCGCAGGGTTGTGAGTCTGCAGCACTTCTGAAGCCGCGTCGACGCGAAGTCTCGGCGTTCCAAGTCTTCTTCGTTGAAAACGCTGCTGAGGCCCAGGAACTTGCCGCCTTTCTTCTTGTTGAGATGGAGTCGCTGTCCGCTGAATCAGCTGGGTCGTTCCAGCCGCCGGGGCCCTCTGACGCAATCCTGTTGACTGCGCCAGTGAAGGTTGGTTATTTTCTTACGATTGCGTCAGGGACCCGATGACTGAGAACGTCGATGGTCTGCGGATGTTGGTGGTCATAAAAATGACTGACCGGACTCCATCAAGGAGAAAAAGATAAAAAGAAATGTCTATTTACAGTACAGATGAAATCGTTGCCCGACCGACGTTATATGTTGTCATGGCCTCGTCGTGACGTCGTTGTGACGTTGACGACGAAGCCAAGACGACGTTAACGTGACGTCATAGTGATGTTTGACGTTGCGTGGAGCGTCAACGTCAACGTCAGCATCGACAATCACGTCCACGTCGTCCTCGACGCGGAGCGATGTCACGGCGCGTTACAACGGTGACTTGATGTCCCGTAACATCGGCGTCCTCAACGCCACGTCACAACCGCATTACAACGGCGACTTGATGTCTCAAAACGGCGTCGTCCTCGACGCGACGCGATGTCACGACAGCCTTACGACAGCATTTTGCTTCGAGTAACGTCGTAGTCGACGATGACGTCCTGGGGTTATCGTAGCGTCACGTCGTCGTGACGCGGTGTTTTGAGGTTACCTCTGACGTTTAAATCATAAAAAATGCATTATATACCTAAGGGGCTATATTTCCCATATGACTTTGACCTGTGTCGTCGCTCGCTTCGATCGCAGCGAAGGTGGCCCTGTGATCGAAGTGGCTTAATTCCGCCTGATCGCTTTCCACATTTTGAGGTGCAACTGAAAGCATGAGCGGAGCCAGTAGCTCGCCCCACTCAGTCGTTTCTAGTTCACTCTAGAACAGTGCTGCGCTATGCCCGCCATGATCTTACCAAGGGCTACACGTCTCACGTGCCTCTTGCATCGACGCAACTTGCGCTACTTTTGAAACATGAAGGGGCTTTAAACCAAACAATACAAAGATATAGCCGCGAACTATCTTCACCAGCACTATCGGCGGTCTACGGAAGTTTGGAGAAGCGCGAAATGTGCACCCCACATCTCGCCGCGATACACAGACCTTGGCAACGAATAAGTTGATCGAAATTTCAAGGTTATTTTTTCCAAGCGCCAAAAGGTGTCGAACAAATATCCGCGCACGTAAGTAAAGTTCAAAAAATCAGCAGAACCCATCCTTTGGGAATGATTATCTGCGTTAATGCGAATAGCATCAAACGGTGCGGAGTTATGCGCGTTCGTCAGGTGGCCGGCACACTCTAGATACGCCAGCCCACTCTTGAGGCGATTCTAAATTTGTTGACACTTTCACAGCCCTGCGCACGATCTCCGCAGCCCAGCACGTGCGTTTGTGTCACTTAGGAAGGCGAGCAAAGCACGCGCCATACGCACAAACACTCAAAATGGTACCGACCAGACTTTCTGGCGTCTCCAGCTAGTCTCAACCAACGGTACTCTAAACAGTTGTTTATATCTTTACCATAGGACGCGCTTTACAGCGCTGTCACAGCTACCGGTGCGCGCGCGTTCCATGCACGAGGGCTCATTCCGCTCTCGTGAGGCTGAGCACGGCCGCTACATCACCCTCTCCCGAGCGCGGGAGAGGGTGAGCTAGCGGCCGTGCTCAGCTCATGAAAGCGGAATAGCCCTCGTGCATGGAACGCGCGCACACGGTAGCTGTGACAACGCTGTAAGCGCGTCTATGATAAAGATATAAACAACCGTTTAGAGTGCGTTGAATGACTGCCTTCATAGCTCTGTGGTTAGCGCGTCTGCCTGCTGATCAAAGGGTCAACGGTTCGAATCCCAGCCGGCGCCGGTCTTTTTTATTTATTTATCGACCCGCGGCGTAAGAGGTTAGATAGCCAGATAGATAGATAGATAGATAGATAGATACATACACGAAAAGTGCGTGAAGTATCCAAAGAATGCTATTAGCATTAAAATGCTATTCGCATTAAAAGCTGTTCTTATTCTTGAAGACAAAAAAAATATTTCTACCGGTCCGGACAACATACGCAGAGTACAAATATAGATTCGAACTAAACCTTGCATTTTGAGGTATCATCCATCAAAACAGAGCAAAAATCCAGTATCAAATTAAAAAAATAAAAAAATTCGTCGCTAGTTGTGTGTAAGGAGAGGAGTTTAGTCTGCGAGAACATGGCGCCATTATTTACCCACAGTAGATGAACAATTTAGCCAGTTAAGTACGAATCATAGCCTGGGGTCTTTAACGCGCACCATGCGGTAGTGATACGACGATCTCACGCCGGTACGATGCGCATGCAGATCGAAACGGGCAGGTGTGGGGATTGAAAACAGGGATGACTGAGTTTTGGAGAGCGAGCTTTCGCTCCACGTGCTCCGAGCTGTTGGGCGCGCTAGAGTCACTAGGGCGCGCTCAGCCCCACTCGGTCACGATCGCTGACAACTTTCTGTGGAATTTACAAAGAAAAGAAAGGAAACTCTAACCAAAGTGAGACGGAGCCCGACGTTTCAAGGCCAGTTCGGCCCCTTGATCACGGGTGACTGTTCTTGTCCTTGTCGTCGTCTTGCAAATTGCCCGGTGTTATTGGTTTCTTTAAAGCGGCCGTTGTATCTGCACGTGCTTTATGGTTCATAGCGCCTCGCGTGATGCACCGCAAACCAGACACATAGGCGCTTGGCAGTGTCCCAGCTGACCGGTTGACGTTATTTTTGGTGTTCTGAATGTGCCAGGACTCTAATAAAAGCTCCGTCTCAATTTTTGGTTAGAGTTTCCTTTCTTTCATTGTCACTCTAATCAGGTGGATGTCCACCGAAAGGTTTTACGTTTAATTTACAAAGAAGAGAAAAAGTGCACGCGTGCCCAGCTTTGTTCAGCGCTTAAGAGCGCGCTCTCGTACTTTTGATTGCGCGCATAGCTGCAGAAAGTAGTCCCCAAAGTGACACATCACACCAGTGGCGTCACAAGGGGGGGGGCGGGGGGGGGCGGACCGCCCCGGGTGCAGCGCTCAGGGGGTGTCGCGGCGGGCCGCGGGGGCCGGGGGGGGGAGTCGCGGCGGGCCACGCGAGAGGGGGGGGGGGGGGGAGTCGCCGCGGCGGGCCACTCGAGAGCGGAGGGGGGGGGGGGGGGGGGGTCGCGGCGGGCTGCCGCCCCGGGTGCCGCTGACCCTCGTGACGCCACTGCATCACACCACCGCGCTGTGGCGCAGCTGCCAGCCGCACTGTGGCGCTTAAATCCCCCCACGTGTAGAGTGCCTTCATACACACGCGCGCTTTTTCTTGAGAGCTGAGTGACAGAGGATTGCGCGCGCTTCAAAATGCATAAAAAAACGATTGGGCGGAAAAATGGCTGAGATGTCACCACTCAAGAAAAAGCGGGCGTGTGTATGAAGGCACTCTACCTACGTGCTCAAGTCCCTTTAATAGGTGTTATCATGCCCCACTGGAGATGCCGTAAGACAGCGAGCGCGCATCCAGTCCGGCCGTTGCTCGATTTTTCGGCTGGGCAGCCGAGAGTTTGGACAGACCGGAGCAGAACGCGGGAAAAAACCTCGGAGGTCATGTTTCACCGATTGTCTTACGCGTTGCATCTAACCACTTTCGGATCTCGAAGGTATTCTTTCGTTCTTTAGCACTACACAGAATTTAAAGAAAAGCTAAGCGAAGCGAAGTATAAGCAGTGGGAGGCTTATTTCCTTGGGAAGCACTTAGCGGATGATTGGTTTCATGGTAATCAAATTGATGAACAAATAAATGCTCCACCCACTACAATAACTGGATCGTGGGTAATTAGCGCCAAGCTCCGGTTATGGTCGCCATTTTAACTCTTGAAATAGAACAATTTCTTCTTGACCTCTTTATTCTTGGGGAGCCGATCTAAATCCTCTGGTAACAGGTAGTTTTATAGACACTTTTTGTGTACCGAGATTTTGCTATCCACACACCGGCGAAACAAGCGTACATCTTTGTACCATCACCACACGCAGTGTGGGTGCTTGGAAGCATTGAAAAATATTTTTGTTTGTTTTTAAATACACAAGAAAAATAATATAATTCCAAGAGAGCCGTGAAAGTTGGCATGATAGATAAGTAATTGCAAACAAAGTACCGAACAGGGGCGGATTTAGAGGGGGGTCCGGATGTCCTGACCCCCCTCTTAATTTCTGCACCTGTAAAATTTAGGGCGTAAAACGAAGGAGATGAGGAGGGGGTTCCTAACCATATGGTACGCTGACCAACACTGACCCCCCCCCCCCTCAGAAAATTCCTGCATCCGCCCCTAGTGCCGGAGACGCTTATATTGGCGAGGAACGCCTTCAGTACGACGGTGCTTCATGGTCATCTTAGTGCGACTAGATTACAGGGTGAAACAAGGAGACGGTAGGCTCTTTAAATCGACCGGAAAATTCGGTTTCTTAACCTATCGCGCTACGACTTTGTGCAGCGTTGCCCACAGATGGTGCATTTTTTTTTGTAAAATTTGCAAAGAGCGATTTTATTTGAGGAAAAAGTAAAAGAAAGAAAAAGGCTTAGCTCCTATGGAAACGCAGCGACGCCACCGGTCTTCAAACAACACGGCGCCGTTCCGCACGGGAGACAAGAGATGGCGCAACGAACGCCGCCAACGAACGAGCATACGGCGCCGAGAGCCGGCACTTTAGCAGACGATGCTCTAGACTCAAAAGCGGCTCGCGTTCCGCAGGCGGCGACACTCGCAGAAACAAAAACAGGCGCGGTAACAACAAGGAACTGCAGTCACTTGTCTGCTAAACACGCCGGCTCTCGGCGTCGTCTGCTCGTTCGTTGGCGGCAGTTGGCGTCGCGACCGCTTGCGCCATCTCTTGTCTCCCGTGCGAAACGGCGCCGTGTTGTTTGCAGACCGGTGGCGTCGCTGCGTTTCCATAAGAGCTAAGCCTTTTTCTTTCTTTACTTTTTCCTCAGGTAAGTTCGCTCTTTGCAAATTTTACCAAAAAAAATGCACCATCTGTGGGCAACGCTGCTACAATGTCGTAGCGCGATAGAGTTAAGAAACCGAATTTTCCGGTCGATTTAAAGAGCCTGCCGTCTCCTTGTTTCACCCTGTAGAGGACCGATGTCATGGCCACGGACACCAGTTAGCCAATCGCCTTGCGAGGTTTTGGTCGTCTGTATGTTAGTGTTGGTTTGTGTTCGGTTAGCAGAAAGAGAAGGCAATGGCGCTGCTTTCCCAGGATCCAGTGACTTTAGCATGCACGATATTCGTGCCGTATCGTTACCTTCAGTCAGCGTCAACATTCAGGTCTTCAATCAACGCTGTAATTATGCTCTTTCTGGTTATTCTAAGAATTCATGCCCAGAATAAAGGATGACTGACAGTCACCGAGAATCTAGCAACACGTTACGCGCATGTCGGATTTCTAGTACAGGGATAGTTTCGAAACGGTTTACGCGTTCGCTTCCTCTTTGACGGTTTCTCCAGTGAGCTTTGACCAGTCAATTGGTGACGTGCGCGACCAAAAGCGTCTCTGTCATGGGCCTTCCACGATTGGTCAAACGTTCACTATGACGTCTTTAGTAGGATGAGTTCTGCTCTCATCAACGAAAATAAGAGAGAAAATCAGACTCCCAATTTTGACGGTGCTGATTTTAGAACGTGATGACCATGCTACCACCACACGTTTTACACACCGTAGAAATTGTCACTCACTGCTGTAATAATCTCGGCCGTGACGTCAGTAATAGGAACCATAAAGGGCGCCACCGAGAACATCTCGCCGCCAATTAACGGCGATATATTTTGGTGGCGCCATCTATGGTTCCATCTCGTGACGACATTACCTTGAGAACAACGATGGCGTTCGTAAAGAGCATGGTGGAAGCTCGAAATCATAGCGCTCTGAAACCTCCTCTGCCAGCAGCGTCAAAATTGAAGCTCATTCATTACACTTATTCATGTCAATGAGAACTCCTTTGCTGACGTCATAGTCAGGATTCGGCTAATCGTGGCAGGCCGCCCACAGTGACGCTTTCAATCACTCACGCCGCCAATACTTGTAGACAACTTTCTGTTGCACTCGGAAGAAAGGAGGAGAGAGTACTCTTGCATAGCTTTGACCCGCGATCAAGCGTCCGCTCCCGTACCTATGACTGCGGCGCAGCTCCCGGCCGCCCAGTGGCGCTTCGAGCCTACTATGTGCAGAGCCGTTTATACTGAGAGAGTTTGGCCTTTGTAAGGATATTTTGACAGTCTGGCAACCACAGCAGCGTAGTCTGACAACCGGGGGATGACTAATTCCGTCCGCCATTTTGTGGCTCTGACTCATAGGAACTCTATGCGATTTCTCAGGAATAAAGAAGAGAAAGAAGTAACGCCATTTTGTGTTATCGCGAAATCCGCTAGTTCTAGCGGGCAACAAGCTCCGCCCATTGGCCAAACTCTATCAGTATAAACGGCTCTGACTATGTGCAGAGCCGTATATTGCAGAGTTTGCACAATAGGCGGAGCAAAGGCCTGCCGCCAGCGCCGAATATTCCCCCCACGCTTAGAGCGTAAAATAAATTTGTGACACAGCGTCGACCAATCAGGAGACCTCTACTCCATCTCACAAATGTCTGCAGTGAAGACAAAGGCACAGGCGCGTGAGCCTAGCTCAGCGAAACGCTTTTGTTTGCACGAGACGTCGTGCATAGGAGGCACTTTCCAAAGCCACGCGCTCGTGCCCACGCCTTTGTCTGCACTGCTAGAACAGCGTCCTGAGACTGGCTGAAAGAAAGCAGTGCAAAGGGTGGGGTGCGCGAGCGTCTTGAGACGCGGAGTCCCGCTCGGCACGGCTCAAATTATACTTCGTTTCACTTTATCTGCGAGCGAAGCCAAAGCTATGAGGCGCAAGACCAGCGCTTTTTGCATTTCTCCCCAGCTCGCGCGCTCGAGCAAAGCCTGAACGCACGGAGCTTCCGTGCTCGCGCTTCCAGTTTTGCCTTCGCTCGCACATAAGGTGAAACGAAGTATGGTCGTGTCACAAATTTAGAGCACATGACCACCGCTAGGGGCTGTTTCGCGGCCTGTGGTTGGCCCCGAGATGCTCGCCTATTCAAACCAATGTATGGCCAAACTCTCTCAATAAACGGCTCTGACTATGTGTAAAGCCCCTCTATCCTGGGAAAAGTGGCGCCATTCATCGTTGTACAAATGCTCGAGGCACGTGCCACGCGCCACTTCTGGAAATTAATGGCGTCTGAAATATAGCTCAGTGCTGCGCTGTGCTGCCATGATCTTCCCAAGGGCTGCAAGTTGCGCGTGCCTCGTGCATCGACTATACTTTGCGCTACTTTTTGAAGTATGAAGGGGCTTTAACTATGTGTAGGGTGCCTACATGTCTGTCTGTCTCAGGGTAGAAGACATCCATTGTTGCACTGAATGTTCAGCGCGTGACGCTCTCGCGCACTCGGTGCGTGACTTGGGCGCTAAAATGGCGTCTCTGCATTAGCCAGAGCTACGCGCTCGAGCTGAGTGACACCATATTGCGCGTACTTCAAAATGCATAAAAAACGATTGGGCGTAAAAATGGCTGAGATGTCCCCACTCAAACAAAAGCGCGCGTGTGTATGAAGGCACTCTAACTATGTGTAAAGCCCCTTCATGTTTAAAAAGTAGCGCAAGTTTCGTCGATGCACGAGGCACGTGCAACGTGCAGCCCTTGGGAAGATCATGGCGGCACAGCAAACCACTGAGCTAGATTTCAGACGCCATGAATTTCCCAGGAGGTGGCACAAGGCACGTGCTTTGAGCATTCCTACAACAATAAATGGCGTCACTTTTCCCAGGATAGAGGGGCTTTAACTATGTGATATTTGCTAAAGTCCTACGATGTGTCTGCGTTTGTCTTGCAAGTAGCGTCAAATGCGTCGGTACACGAGGCCCGTCTGTCGAGCGGCCCCTGGAAGCAAATGGCAGGCGGCACTGAAATAAGCGGCCCTTGGAAGCAAATTGCGGCGGAGAACCCGCTCGTGAGCTGTGGCATGTGTCTTACGCGTTTCCACAACAGTCGGTTGGCTGTACTTGTAAATTACGCGGGGGATCGGTGGCCGAGTGGGCTATACTCTATTTCACCTTATTATGTACCGCAGGGAAGGCTACGAGCACGAGCTCCTTGCTCTAGGGCGCATCTCGGCGGCACAAGCTCTCGTGCATTAAGGGCAGCTGCCAACTATATGAGCTCGCGCTTCTAGCCTTCGGTGCGGTACAACATAACGTGAAACGGAGTATGGTGCACATCAGCTCAGAGCACGTGGAGCGAAAGCTCGCGCTGTAGACCCCAGGGATCCTGGGTTCAATCCCCACCCCTGCCCGTTTCTAGCTGGATGATGCATCGTACCGGCGTGCGGTCGTGCACCACTGCTGCGTGGTGCACGTTAAAGACCCCAGGCTAGCGGTTGTACTGCAGTGGCTAAATTGCCCATATACAACCGGGAGACAAGTCGCCAGTTGAGGCAGACTAAGTTCTAGGCTGTATAAACACACACACAACCCAATTTTGTTTTGTAAAAAGCACCCTTATCAAGGGGTATTTACCTATGTGCCAGTGCCGCTTTCGAAACATAGATGCTATCAAACCTCACTGCCGAGGCCGTAAGAGCACGAGCGCGTATACGAGTCCGGCCGTGAAATGTCCCCAAACATTGGCCACCTGAAAAACAGAATAAAAAAAATTTAAGACGTTTACAAATCTCTGTAATGCCGAATGAGAGCGCAGCTCTTGAGGAGGAAGAGGGGAGGCTACGGAGAGGAGGGTATGCCCCTCCTCCTTCTTCCTCCGTACCCTCTCCCTCTTCCCTCCCTTCTCCTCTCCTCTCCATCCTCCTCCCTCTCCTCCTCCACCTCCTCTTCTCCTCCCTGTCCCCCATCCTCCCCCACCGTCCTCCTCCTCCCCCTTCCCTCGTGACGTTACTCGTGAGCCTTGTGACGTCCCTCGTGAGCCTCGTGACGTCCCTTGTGACCTTAGTGACCCTAGAGATCTCACTTGTGAAGGCCTCGTGAAGGTCGTGGCCTTGAAGAGTGACCTTCGTGAGGTCACGCGTGACGTCACGTATGACGTCAATATGTAAAACGTCTCATGATCCAACGCGCGAGTCACGAGTGACCCGCGCGTTGCATAATGGGAGGTTCCCATAATGCAACGCGTGAGGCCTTCGTGACGTCACTCCTGACCCTCGTGACGTCACACGTGACGCCACGTGACGTCGTTATGGGAAACGTCCCATGATGCAACGCGCGAGTCACGAGTGAGACCCTCTCGTGGCATTATGGGACGTTTCTCATCAATGCAACGCGCGGTTACGCCGACGGCGACGCCGACACCGCTCAAGCCGGAAACGGGTGCCTAAGAGCTGCGAAACGATGCTTGGCGGAAACAAACGAAACGATACAATGACTTTGGAAACCATCAATATCAGTCGTTTTTATTTTCTGCTCCAACAATATTTTATTCGATTTCTCGTCCGATAGCCTTTAGTTTGAATCGGTAAAGCATTTGCAAATCAAATGACTAGTTCTTTAGGAAACGCGCATCAGTCTCACCTCAGTCGAATGCTCGCGACGCAAGCGCGAAATTATGGAAACAAAGAGATGGCTAAGAAAGAAGAGGAGACCGGTGGTTCTCCGTTGGGTGCCATGAAGAATCGATAGGTTGGAGCGCCGCAGGCGCCAGCTTCCGATGGGGCTCGCCGGCGGCCGACAAAACGCCACAAAAAAGGCGGCCACGGAATTACGTGTCGGCACACCAATGCCCTTTTCCCACACCAATCGAGCGGGGACGCTGATCACGCATCGCGTCCAAGTCGACCGTCGGCAGCCGCTGCAGCGTCGATCTCGGTGCCCTCCTCGGAGAACCGCGAGCGACTTCCTGGCAGAGCGTGAATCCGGACTGGAAGAGTCGACTCGGCCCGCGACAGGGAGGAGCTACCTGTTGCGCTCACTCGAGGAGGGAGGCGCGTTCGAGGAGGCAGGCTCGACACTCTAGGGCCCCGTGCACGTCGGTCCTCGGAGGGCCTCGGAGAAGGAGGCGCTCGGAGGCGCTCTCGGACGGGGCTGCTCGCGCGGCGTTCTCTCTGCAGTGACTCCGGCTTGTCCCGCTTCAACTAAGGTGGGTGATTTTGTTCCGGTGAAACTCAGGTGATAAACGACCAGGTTCTGACTCTCATACCAGTTAACCCACGTTGCCTGCTTGCACTTGTCTGATTTGTAAAGTGCGAACTTTTGCAATATCTGGATGCATAAGTTCACTTCGGTAGGTAAGGAGGAGAACGATAATAAACTTCGAGGGGAATACACGCCGAAAAGAGCGAGAAAAAAACTTGTTTCTGCAGAGGTAATATCCCCCTCGCGTGCGTTAGCGTCTTTAAGATGCAAGAGGCCTGCAATAAGTGACCAAAGGAAACACACATTAAGAAATGGCGGGCTATTAGTGTCCGATGAACCGCGTTAACGAAATCGTTTCGAGAGCGCGTGCTCCTCACTAGTCACGTTGGTACTTTACGAATTCCACCCAAAGCGCTTACAAAAACAATCCTAAATCGCTTTCACTTTGCATCGCGCAAGCTTCCGTATCCGTTCTAACGCATTAAGAACCGCACTTTAAAATGAATTACTCTGACATCCCCAATATTAGAATTCCCCGCGTTTTTGCATGCACGTGCGCGCGTCATAAAAGCGTACATGCGAGTGTAGTAGTGTCTAATACAGATGTGTGCTTGCGTACGCGCACGAGCGGGTTGAAGTTCGCAGGCAACTGCGAATCCGTTTGCACTTGCGTGAAAATTTCATAAAATGATGGAAGATCTGCAAGCTTTCGTCTATGCGTGTGTGCTCCCAGTTCACCCGCTGATGTCAGAGCGTGTTTGAGCTTTGTGTGTGAAGTAGCATGATAATATTTATGCGCATATAAATTCCTATCTCTGCATATATATATGAATACGGGTTGTAATCAACTGCGCACACACGCAATTCATTGCGTGTGTGCGCCTACTTGCGCTGTTATGTGTAGGTGTATTCCTACACTTCTTTTTGCGTCCATGTGTGAGTTTGCATATGTAAGTACAGAAAGCTACAAAGTGTCGCACGGACGAGCAATTGCCGGATTTCACTGTTTTCCTCTCAAAATTGAGACGCTGTCATCGAAAGTGCTGTTCTGTTGCGTAGTGTTCGTTTTGGGGAGAAGATTAAGTCGCAAATTTTGATTTGCAGTAAAACTTTATCCCAGTAAAATGCGACCTGCGTCCGTGCCGAGGTGGCGCTGAGTCACGCAGTTTATGGTGCTTGTGGGATTTTGCTTTTCTACGTGTGAAGCGTTGCAGGCAATGTTGGGTCGGTGTCGAAATGCGGCTCGCCTAGTTTAAGGAAGCCTACGACTGGAAAGCTGTTGTGTTTTGCTAGGATAAGTGATACGCCTTGCCTTCGTACTACACTCCATTAGATCGACGCGATGCCCAGGCGCACCCTGTAAAGCGTGCTCGCCCTACCAAACACTTGAGCAAGGCGGCAAAGCTCCCCTAGCGAGCGCAGCATGGATCTGTTTTAAAACACCTTCGAGTGTGTTTCATCACCGCCAGGGTTGAGAGTAAACATTAATATAACTGAAATCATAATTTAAATTATAATTTCGATGGTAATCTAAATATTGATTTTTATTAAAATTTAAATTATGGTTGACTTTCTGACTTCAGTCAAACCAGTTTTAAGAGGATAATTTAAATCAAACTTTTCCCTAAAAAATAATCCCGAAATATTTTTTAACCTTTGTCTATCGTTTGTTGTTTTTACAGTGCATTTGTTTTGTATATAAATGCATGACTAATCAAGAGAAGCAAGATTTATATAAAGCTGAACACGAGCAAAAAGACGTGCTCTTCTGAGAAAACTGAGCATTGAGCTTGTTTTCTATCTTCCATTCCGATCGTCAGCTATGTAACATCTCATAAAAAAAAAAATCAGAACAAAAAAATTGTATTTATTTATTGAATGATTGATTGATTGATTGATTGATTGATTGTTGGATTGATTGACTGACTGATTTTGAGTTCGTCGGCGTAAATGCTTCTGGGACCATCCTACGCCAAACATGTTTGCAAGGTTACGCAAGAATAAGAGATTATGGAGAAAAAAGAGCGCTATAATAGCTGGTGATGTAATTAAAATAAGAAAATGAATTGCGTATAGGTGTATATACTATGAGCCCGAGTTAAGCAAATAAATTAAAATCAGAGCTGATGGAGAAGGCCAATTAATTTAAGAGGACTAAAAACACAATTCAGTGGGGTCAGCGGTTTATCTTCACGAAAATAGACTAAGTGCAAAGAAGGATGTATTGCACAAATATTTTAAGCGTGCTTGCATTGTTCCTGGCCATACGCACGACATTCGATTAAAGTGTGTAAAATGCGTATGGTACATTTCAGTGACCGCATTCTAGAGCATCCTGCCCGAGCAAGAGGTGATCATGCGTGTGATGTCTATGACCAATTAGAAGCGGACACAGTACAACTTCATAGAAGCGATCTCAGTGTTGGGGATTGTCCTATTCTCTTAGCAAAAGTTTTACAGCTTGTAATGTTTTGTGGGTTTCATTGGTTCATTCGTGTTGCCACTTAGCTCGGATGTTACGCCTCAAGAAAGTGTAGTACACTTTGTACGGTAATCCCCGTATATCCATCGCTTTCTTTAGCTTAACTCACGGAACAATTGGCTTCTTTATTTTCCAGGATGCCGACATGACTAGGAACCCGACAGAAAGTTAACTGAACGTTCTTTTGTAGGGCAGATATACCGTAATTCTCCGAGAAATAGCCCATTTAAAGTCAAGAGCAAATTGGGTAAAAATAAGGAGTAAAATAACATTCGGTGTGTGGTAAAAAAAAATCTATTTTTAGGTTTTGTGATTTGCGAATTATCTAATTGCATGGAGGGGCGATCGACCAATTACGACTGTCCTTCCCAGCCAGAAATGTTCGCTTATCTCCTGTCGTGGCTAAGTAACACTGTTTCTGGCGAGGTCCCTATTGAACGAGTTCCTGCAGTTAATAGAAGTTGGCTATATTTCGGTGTTTTTGGAAGAATAGCAAATCATGCCAAAATAGGGGTAGGTTATCTTTCGGGGGAGAGGCATATCTCAGGATATTAGAGTAATATTGTTTTGTAGTTCACAAACTAGTGGGTTGGTGACGCGTCTAAGTGATTTGAGTACTCTCATAGAGCTCAGAGCGCCTATGTAAACGACTGAGTAGTGAATTATTTTTCTAGTTATATAGCCGATAGCTAACCACAGACCATAGAGATCGGTTGTTAATATAGTAGTTGTTGAAGGATTTATTCTTTTGACTTGCTTCACAAATGATCCTATCAAAGGGGAGCAAACAACCGAGTCTTTTAGTTCGATGGGTGAGCAAAATTCTATGCCCTTCATATTGAGACTGGCAAAGGAGAAAGAATTCGTCTCATTACTTTATTTGGGTGTCTTTTTGAAATGCCTAGTTAGTGTCAGCTCGCGTTGAATTAGGTATAGTTCCACAAGGCGATAGCAGGTAAGTCTTGAAAACCAGGAGGCTTTGGAACTATCCCCATTGACCCTGCTAAGGTCCTATTCCTCAATGCAAAGAAAGGAACAACTGATGGTTTATTTCGGGACGTTCCTTGGAACACAAGAATACCTAAGAACAAATGTCGTTATAGGGCTCATATAAAAAAAAAGGTTGTCATAACCTCGTTTAAAAAGGTCGTCAACGTTTCCACACACGTTTCATCATATAAAACGACCCCTAGTGTGCAAATAACGACCCCATGTGTAGTCAAACCACCGAAAATCAAAAATGACTATCACAAAAAAAAAAAAAACAGTGTGGCGGCCGGTAAACGGTAGGCGAGCCCTTCCAGTAAGGACTAGCCAAAATACCGGCTTCTTGTTGGAGTGAGCGAACAGGGCGAGTATGCCTATTCGACATATTCCACGCGCCATCAGACTTTTTAATCATCCGTTTCCAAACACCGGCACCGTACCTATATCCAGTAATAGCCTCGCCCCACTAAAGCAGGGATCTCCACATGTTTCGGCAAATACGCCGATCTGTGGCACTCTCGGGGGCCGGAAGATTAAGAGTAAATATAAATAAGAAAATTCTAAATATATAAATATAAAAAGGTATTTAAATACAAAAACGTAAACAAGAATAAAAATATAATATGTTTAAGGTTAATGAAAATATATACTTTATTTTGAAATACAATATGTTGCTAATTATGACATTTCAAAATAATTGCGACCCAGAAAACTCACCTGGCATAAATCAAAGCGCATAGAAACTCTGGCGTAATCCCAATGGGCAAAAGACTAATCCAAACCGTAGAAATGATGATGACAATATGCAATAGTTATAACGCGAGACTACACAAACACAATATGCAAAAGAACGCAACAAAAAACAAAAAAAAATTTTAACACATGTAATTTGATAAGACTGCTGACTGGGCGAGTTAGTAGTTCATGTTAATTAACGAGTGTATATTTATTTAGTGTGCTTGTGTTTGTAAGTGTTTCATGGTGTGCTGTAACGTTAATAAACTTTTAACACAGTGACAGAGATGTGAAATTGAGTACTACGAATATTAACGCTGGTGCGCGGTGAACAATCTATAATATTGCGAGAGAACCCACCTTCTAAACACAGTATTTATTCGTTCTTTTTGATATCTTCATTTGCACTCTTAGGGCGCTTCCCAGCATCGTTTATTTTTGCGAGTTTTTATTATTGCGTTGTCAGCGGTGGGCCGTTGGCTGGGCGTCAATGGGAAGACCACGGCGATCTGCGGGCAGGACAGAAGGCCTAAGCTGGCCGGATCTGGCTCGCGGGCCGGGGTTTGGAGACCCCTTCAATAGAGCGACAAACACCAACATTTGTCTGGCGGCACCACAAATTTCCGTGTCGCTGATGCTGCCCTACTGTCCCCACTGTAACAAATAAACACCACCGAGAAGCGCCGAGAAGGGCCGACAAACGAGTGACGACGGACACGTTGTCTTTGTCATCCGACTTGAAGCGCCGCAAGCCGTTCCCCCGAGGAACATCTCTCTGAGACGAACTTACCTCCTCGCCCACTTATACCCTCTGCTGCCTTTCTTCCCAACCTTCTTCCCGTCCCCCGTGGTTTGTTTGTCTGCTAGAGTTCGGGCGAAGGCCATGGTGGCCACTTTGGCTTTCTACTTGTTCGCGTCCCTCGACAGCTCGTAGTGTTGAAAGAAGTGCTCGAAGTAAACGGAAGCGTTCACATCGGGCTTCGCCTTCAGCTCACAATACGCCCCGGTTCTGGACCCCAGATATTATCACAAGTCCACACAAAAATCAAACATCCTCTCATACACCGCAAAAAAAAAAAAAAAACGGAGTTCTTAAACCTATTTTTTTTTAATAACAAGCGATTGAAGAAGCACTCCTTTGAGTGCGCTACGCTTGGCCTGGCCGTTGCTTAACCAGGCTTAGTACCACCGCTTCTGCCGCCGCATCTGCCGCCCGTACCTACTTCGCCTCCCACTCGCATGGGTACGTCCCGGCAAACCATGGGCACCTCAGAAGATAAACGCGACTGGCAGTACGCATCACCGGCACCCCACCAAGACACTCCGACAACGGTCGTAAAGAAACTCCCTGACAACACCAACCTCACCACATTTGAATATTCCTACCTGAGCCAAACCATACAGTACATTTTAGGTCTGACAAATCAAGAACGCTCCGACACATAAATCAAGTTCAGAACGCCACAAAACCCACTATCAATTGACACATACCGAGCATCGGCAACCAAAAAACCTTTCGCCCTCAAACAAATCTCCACGCACGGGAAGATGCTGGAGACAAGCTCCTACGTCGCTAATGACCCATATAATGCCCAGGGTGTGATCCACGGGGTTCCACTGAACTTCACAGACGACCTCATTCGAGCCGAGCTACGTCCTCACGGGCGAAAATTGATGAACTTCCGACGCCTAGGACAATCGAAAACCCTCCTCCTCACCATGGAGGTCCCCACACTAACAAGGTACGCCGTCCTGTGCTCCGGCGTCTTCCGCTCTATCACCCATTCCCGCAAAGCGAACAATGCCTTCATTGTCCGAGCTTATAACATCGCGCGGACGTGTGCCCCAATCGCAACGAGTATCTACGCTTCATTAGCTGCGGCAAATCATTTCCTCCAAAACAAAACCCTGCGGAAACCCACCCCGATTGTGAGTTCAAATACCTCAACTGCACCGGAGGACACCCAGCCACAGACCCCTCCTGCGCTGCCCGCTGCCCGATGAGCAGCCACACAAATCATTCGGGAGAAGACACAGGCCCTCCAACGTAAACCTCGCGCCCGGTAACCACCACCGCCACAGGTCTGGGACACCAACGTGTGACCCGCACTTCCCCACGGCCAATCGCTTCGCCTCTCTGGACATGTCTGGTAGCCGCATCCGCATCCGCATCCAGCATCCGCATCCGCATCCGCATCCAGCATCCGCAGCCGCAGCCGCAGCCCGCAGCCGCAGCCTGCAGCCGCAGCCGCAGCCGCAGCCCTGCAAGCGCAGCCGCAAGCGCAGCCGCAGTCGCAAGTTGTTTTCTGCAACCCGTCGTGCCCGTAGCCCACCACGCATGGACAGCTGCGAGAGCGGCCACGGCCAGAGGGCGACCACCGCCACAGTTATCTCACGCCGCCAAGGAAGAACTTTACCACGCGAAGAAACGCAGCACCGCCACGGTCGACCTTGGCGCCGCAACCACCATATAAAGAACAGGCGGTCCCCAAGCCTCCAACCAGGTGAGCGGTCCAGCTCCCAAACACCCAAATGCCATCATCAAAAACCCCACTCTATACAATTTCTCCATCCTAGCGAACCCACCCCACCCTCACCCCTGCCCATCTCTCGCCACGAAATGCAACAAATGATAACAGAAATAATCAATTAAATCCTCTTGAAAATTTGCAACAACTTTTCGCACCTATACTACAAAGGAGTATGGCACATATAGTAGCGTCACTCTAAGAAATCACCACCCGCCTTTTCGCAATCGAAGAAGAACCTCACCCGCACAAAGAGTCATGTATCACCACACCTGAAACGGCGCAAGCTGAATAACAAACCATCAACAATACAGTCAGCTGCATCGTGCCCTACTTCCTCCTAATTTGACAGTGGAACTGTAGAGGCCTTCGCAAGAAGCGCAGCCACCTGCTCCAACACATGGCCATTACCCGCAAGCACCCGGACATACGTGTGCTGCAAGAAACTAACGGTGCCTACCCACTGTTCTTCTTCGACGTGCACACGCAGCCGAGCACACAAAAACGTCGTAATGTTACCCAGCAAGAGACAGTCACTCCAACCATGACGGTTACCTACATTAAGAAAGACCTCTCCGCTATGCAAGGAGGTACGGCGCACATCAATTCTCATTTTAAAGAACATGTAGTCGCCAGTACGCTCGTCGGCAGCCATAGACTACACGTCATCAACAGCTACTAGACTCCCAACCGGCCCAACGCGGCATTCCCTAAAATCTACGCTTTCATGGGAAGCAAGTGGCAACAGGAGACATCACTCCTGGAAGAAGACTTCAACTGCCCATACCCCTCATGGGGTTATAATCGAACAACCCCTTTAGGTCGCAAACCACATGCATTCTCGGGCGTCCACCCCTCACCCTCTTAAACGACACCACACACCCCACTAGACAAGGCACAGCTAAACAAGCAAACACGCTCCCAGATCTCGCGTGGATTTTCGCCCCCCCCACCCCCCTGGCGACATGGGAAAATAAGGCCGACACAGTTAGAAGCGACCACCACATCCTCGAAATTTCGGTACCTATCGGCAAGCATCCTCCGCCTCCCAAAGGGAGCCGTAGCAACATGCCCATCACAAACTGGCACTAAGCTCGGACAGAACTCGAGGACACGGACAAGAGCCACCTTCGCACCCATGAGTAGAGTTCCCATATTGTAAATACGATTAATGGACATACCAGGCACATCACTCTCATTAAAGACCACCCAGAAGTGGATCAGCACCTTCTCATACTCTCTACCGAACGACGCAGCCTGATCAAACGATGGCGCCGGAATTAACAAAACCGCAACCTAGATGCTTGTATCTACAAGCTGGCACAGGAAAGTCAGAATTAAGCGGAGAGGCTGGACACAGTAAGGTGGCTTCAAATCTGGGACAATTTCAAGGAACTGCTTCACACGGTCCGCGTTTGGCAACTCTTTCGGACATATTTTTTAACAAAACGAACCCCGTCACACGCTTCAGAAGCTGCAACTCACTTGGGATATCTCCACTGACGACCTAATGAAGGAGGTCCAAAACATATTTCACCCCCCCCCTCGATGTCATTCGACTATCCAAATTCACAACTCGCAGATAAAGACACGGCATCAATTCGAATTGTACGCATGCGGAGCTTTCCATGGCCAGTATGTACCTTAATCGGAACACAACACCGGGACCAGACAAAATAACATTTCGCATGCTCCGCAACCTTCCAAGCAGCAAGCAAGACGAATCACTCGATCACATTAACCAGGTATGTCCACAGGAGAGATCCCACCGGCATGAGAAGAAGCTCTTGTGGCCCTCTTTCCCAACCCTGGCAAACCTCTGAATACACCTGCCAACCTCCGGCCTATTTCCATGATATCGTGCGTGGGAAAATTAACTTTCCACGCACGATGTTTTCCTCGCACGCCTAAAATGGCACCTGGAAAACACTCAGCAGCTCACTCCAACACTCGTCGGCTTCCGCAAGCATATCAGCGCACAGGACGTCGCAAAACGTATCCGGGAGGAGGACTACACGCCCCCAGCACTGCACAACACCAAAAAATAGCAAGAGTATAGATATCGAGAAAGCCTTTGACAATGTCACACACGTGGCAATGCACACCACCCTCCGAGACGGAAAAGCAGGCTTTCGCATGTTCCGCTAAATCTAAAACTTCCTCTCACAAAGAACAATCCGCTTCACCCATCCTGACGGCCAACCTTACAAGGTTCAATCCCTCAGCAGAGGTACGCCGCAAGGCTAATTACTTTCTCCCATCCTGCTCAACTTGGTTAGGAAGAATCTTCTTTTCAAGCTATCGCAAATCCAACACCTTTGTCATACAATTTACGAGGACGACATCAAGCTTAGGAGCAAAACAGGCAGCACAGGAGCGCAAGAAGAGATCATCCAAAGGGGCTAAACATTATTCATGAACATGCGCAGTCTATCGGCCTCCAGTAGGCCCCAGAAAAATCGGAGTTCATGGACGCCCACATCCAGAATCGCAAAAGGGCCGACATATACAGAGTTCTCATAACACTCTAAGTCAACGGACAACCCATCCCCCGCAGGTCTCACATTCGTATACTCGGATTCACATGGCAGCAAGACGGTCGCAGTACGAAGTAGACTACCAACATAGTGAAACAAATTCATCAAATTTACCACATGCCTGCTTGAGTCACTCGTCATAAACACGGCCTAAACGAACACGAGCTGCGGAAAGTCGTCGAAGCCACCTTGTACACCCGCATCATGTATGCATACCCAGACCTACACCTCACCAAAACGCAAATCGGGAAAATAGAAACGGCGCTACGCAAATGTCTCCGAACCGAACTCAGGCACTCCAGCTACGCACCCAACATTTTTTCTCTCAGACGTCGCTCTCCACAATACGCTAGAAGAGAAAACCACAGCCCACAACCAGGTGATGAGACAACATCATAGTCTCATCACCTCACAAGAAGGCAGGGCCATCCTGGCAAATCTCGGCTTTCCCACACAATACCTTCCCTCCCTCCCCCAAAGTCCCCCTCTCTGGGACACTTTAGCCCGAATCACGGTGCGACCCATCCCCAAGAATATGGAAGTCACAGCCAACCAAGACAGTCGACAGGCCCGGGTTAACCACCTCAAGGAGGCCTCGCACGACGCATATTACACCGACGCCAGGCACACGGACGGCATCGCAACGACTGCATGGGTCGGATCAGAAGGTCCCGTCGTGAAACATCACAGAAACGTTTTACTCTCACCGCTGCGGAGGCGCTAGCAATAACGGAAGCCCTCCCCCTGCATCAACACACCAGACACACGATCACGGTACGTACAGACAGCCAGAGCGCGCTACGTGCCTTCGCCGATACCAACATACCTGACCACCTCCGGGGCTCCCTCAGCACACACAAGCCCCGACAGCCGCAACTCCGCGTCCTCCTGTGGCCCTAAACTCGTAAAACACAAATTTGCAGCACAAGGTTCACGAAGCTCGCTGATTGGACGTCTGCGAAAAAAGCGCGAAGTCATCGTCGTGATAGGCCAATCGCTGCGCTCCGTCAACTTCGGCCTCAACTTTGTGTTTACGAGTTTAGAGGCCCTAGAATGGATCTCGGGTAACCAGGGTATACAGGGCAATGAACAAGCGCATGCCGTCGCTCGTGATACACAGCCACCACGCCAGGGTTGGGCAGAAATACTCAAAAATGTATTTGGAAATACGAATACTGGGATACATTTAAATAGTAGCTAAAATACTGATACTAAAATATATCTCTAAAAATGTATCGCGATACGTATCGGAAATACATCTTGAATAGAAGCAAAAAGTCTTTGGAAATACAGGTTCAAGAATACGCTTTAGGGAGGGCAGAAATACAAATACAGAAGTACTGATACAGCAATACATTTTTCAAATTTTTGAGACGCCAACTGAGATGAAGCTTTAAGTTTGAAGAAAAAGGTTTTGATCCGAAATTACTTTTCCGTAGGCTTAGCACAATAAGAGTCTTCATTGGGCTCAAAAAAGTACCATAAAGGATTGGCCGCGGTTTCTTCCCTGACATCCTGTCTGTCGGACGAGTGATGCGAAAAGACTTCGGCCTCTAAATAAACTTTATATCGCCCTAAATTCCATCAAAACGTCACCACGCCCTGTACAATAAGGACGCCCATGTCAACATTGATAAGATGACGTCAAGATGGAATGAACTGGTATTCCTTATCTGTAGGTGTGGCCTTGAACATGAAACTTTGCCCACGCTGCTGTATGAAAGGGCAATACGTACTTTCGTTGTAGGTGACCCCGTTGAAGATCGTGCAGTCAGTGTCATTTGGAATTTTCGAGAATAGTGGACCTTCTGAACTTCTGAAGCATCCTTGTACTGATGTCTTACCTTCTGTTACGGTTAAAAAACGATAGGGCGGCATCCCTGTTGTGACAGTCCTTCCTGCCGACCCTCCGCCACCGACGCATGGATTGCAGTCCTCAAGTTTCGCCTAGCATACTCCAAACTAAAACCTCGTGGATTGCGACCTGACATTGCCGGCACATGTGCGAGCTCTCCGAGAAACAGCGCGCTTGAAGACGACTCTCAGGTGTACGAAGTCTGGGTCGGCACAGCGAGGCCACGTCTGGCCACCGTCCTGGTTATTGGATCACCAGAGCAGCGGGTCACGTTCAAGTCGACTAATGACGTACCCTGGGCCTTGAGCCGTACAATATTACGGGCGCAGCCGCAGCCGCATTCGGATATGTGTTGAACTTCACTGCGTGAGTCATCCTACTATTTGAAGTCAACCGCCGCCAGGCTCGTGCTGGAACGGACTGTAACTCAGCTTTGCCGGCTGGGTGTACTGTGTACGCTAAGGCAAGGGAGACGGTTAGCAGTGAGAATTGAATGCCAGCAAACAATGACTTAAGAAATTCCTACCTAAGGACATGCGGCAGATGATGCTCTGACTCTACTCCTGGCACGCTACCTGGTTCGAGTCCCCACTACGCAACACTCCTCAGAAGAGAGAAGAGGATATACAGAAAATAGTTTGCAGAATCGGAAGGAACCTTGGTCAACATAGTAACAATGCCCCAGCATCTCCTTGACCCTAAAGCCATCGAAAGTAAAAAAAACAAAAAAAAAGTCGTTAGGATTTTTATTTTGCTTGTCGCGGGGGGGGGGGGGAGTATTATTCAAAAAATGTAACGACATACATTTTATCCTGTGGGTATCGCGATACAAAGGAACATTCCAAATGTATTTCGATACAGTAATACAGATACTGGTAAAAAAATGTATCGCGATACAGAAATACAGATACGAAATGTATCTCTGAAATACTATTGCGATACATTTGTATCGCGATACTGCCCAACCCTGCACCACGCAACCTTTTCATCTGGCCCGAAATCTATGACCCCAAAGAGTAGAACACCAACCAACGCAAGAGGCGAAAAGCAAGGCTTCAGGCCAGCCGTATGGACCGCTATCAGCTTCCCTCACCCTCCTACACTCTCTCACGACGCGACGTAACTTATATTCAGCAAGTTCAAACGCCCTCATTACCGTGTGACGTGATCCACCACTACTTTTACAAACGTCCAGGACGACCACACTGCCAAGTGTGTGGAGCGTTCTCAGACAACGAACATACCTATTAGACATGCCCCGGAGCCACCCAATCCTCCAATTTCCCCCTCCCCATCTTCCTCCCTTCCCACACCCCCACACCTGGCGGAACTGGACCGCCCCACCTAAGCAACTCTAAGCCAGATTGTGACCACTGCTCGCCACCCATAAACACGGCATCCTGGAACCCGAGCAGATAAAACCGTTACCGACACCAAGCCAGGAGCTCGAAGCCACGAGCTTCCACGAAAAGGCCACGACGTAAACAAAAGCACGACTCGTACCGAAGTTGTATGAATAAAGTATTTCTTTCTTTGTCGTAGTGCGCCTGGATTGCTCGCTGGCGGTCGTGCCCCGAAAAAAGAATTTACGGTGGTTGGTTTTGCTCACGAAAACCTGGTACGCGATGTGGTGCTTCAATACGCCCATGCCTACGTCCCTGCATTAGGATGGATACAACGACATCCGAGGACCAAACTAAGTAAGACCACTGACCCCGACGTAGGACGTGACGTTTCGGCAAGCCATTCCGGCAGTCAAGAAAATCGTCTTCCTGCTCCGTGATAGTCTGGATGCCGAATGTCCACGCGAAAAACCTGTCCTCAATCATTTGGGTTTAAACATTCTCGAAATCGGCGTGATATTCCGCGGCGCTCGCCTTAAATGCCTCGAACGACCCAAACAGGAAACGGTTCGGGAATTCTTGTTCGAAAAAAGTTTGGGGTCGATAGTCAGGACGGTTTGCGGAAAGTCGCCAACGGCGAATAAAGATTTAGCTGAACCTTTAATTAAGAAAGAAAGCAACTGTCTCTGTTTTCACTGTGTTGGTCGGCTCGTTCTCCGCCCAATCAGCGGAACAGAAAAACCTCGTCGCCCGACTCTGTTTGTCTGGATATTTTGAGATGCCTTGTGGACAACTCCAGCCCCATTAGAAAACAAACTTCTCTGTACCTCTTTTTTCTTTGCGTCGGATCCGCCGCGTGAGGACGCGGACTCCGACAAACATGCTATCTGTCGGTGTCGTTTCTCGCTCGTCGTCGTGCGTCGCAGTTGTTGGTTGCTGTTTGTCGCTCTTGTGGGACGCGGCTGTAAGGAAGACTGTGTGTGCCGGAATTGCCGCGATTGCCCTCGACGCCGTCTCGTTAGATTGTCTGCATTTTTACCACAAAAAAAGAACGCAAAAAAAATAGTTGGTGTGTGTGTGTGTACTACGCTGCATACATTTCTGTAGAACTCCTTGTGGGTGGCGCAAAAAATGACAGGAGGTTAACGCTTCGCACAGTCGCGCGAGAGAGTCGCGTGAACTTCCCGTGGCACAAACCACGCGAGCTCGGCCGCTCGGTTGCTGTCCAGAGGGATGAGCGAAGATTGTGGGATCACGTCTTGTTTAGCGGCGTCTATCGCCGTTTCAATCAGACAAGAGCGTCGCGTTAGAGCGCGCAAACTAGCAAGCCAGCAGATAAGCAGGACGCGTGTGCACTGCGCGAATCTGCGCAGGAGGAGCCTCGCGTGTGACGTCACTTCCGGGGCCAAGTTTTCGTGACATCGACTTCCCAAATTTGCATCCCCTTCTAAGCGCGGAGAAAGACGTGGTTCTACCTCAAAATCGTTATGCGTGGCAAGGGAATGCGGACTCCATCGAAAACCCCGTATGCTCACCGTACGCAACGACGAATCTCGGCGTATCTTCCGTCAATACCGACCAGAGGCGCTGAGCTTGCACCCACGTTTTTGCAATGCAAATAATTATCACAATGGGATACAGTTGAGGTGGACGTAACTGGAGATCCTGTAAATGTACGCGAATTATCATGCCGCAGATAAACCAAATGTTTTTACTTAGATCTTGGAAAATATAAGATTTTTGCTGATCATTTCAAGTCGGTAAAGAACCATCGCGTAAACGCCTCTTGGAATTTCACTCCCCTCACGGAGCTTTGTAATATTCACAACTCTATAACGATTGATGAGGAGACGTTTCTGAAGGATATTATTAAAATGAAGCCGAAGCTGTCAACTGGATGTGATGGAATACCATCATATCCAGCCTCTTTTTGTAATGAGCCGCCTTGCCTATTACCCCGATGCGGCGTGAACGGGTGGTCCGCACGGGTTAACATGCGTATTAGAGATACATACCTGACGAAACGCCCTACAGCATGCCGCCGCCTGCAAACAGCCTATTCGCTAAACCGCTATTTCCGCAAACATCCATTCACTCAAATGACTCCTATTCGCTAAAGTGTCATTCCCTAAAATGTCATTCGCTTATATATTATGAACCCGTTGAGGAACAGGCCCCTTAGGTTTTTACAATTAAATTTACATATAATAAATCCCAGCACGAATTGGACAGAATAAAAATATGGTTGGTAACATAGAAAACAAGGGTGTCATACCAGCCGGTGGTGGCCAAGTTGCATGGCGATCACTTCCCAACGGCGTAGAGCGGTCTCCCAATGGCCCGCGGCGCGGATTCGTCGAGGAAGTCGGTCGGTAGGCTTCTAATGGAAAGGAAGCGGGAACGCTTCCTTATATGCATTTCTACGGCATTCATGGAGCCCGAAAGGTCCAGAGACCACGCTCTTCCCCAATTTAGAAAGAGCTTCTTAGAGCCAATCAAATTGGCTGACTTTGAAACACACAAACAAATCGCAGATGGGTGTCGTCAAGTTCAAACACGACCGGGAGCAGAGCCTCGATTGAAGAAAACAAACAAATAAATACGGTGTAATGAGCAAGTCAAATTAGCGAAGCTCTCTTTTATTATTATGGCCCTCGTCTTGCTTCTGCTTTCTTTTTGCATCATACCCGACCACCACATTCAAATGTAAAGTGCACGAGCTGTTTCTTCTCTTCATTTTGTTTTGCAAGACCGCCCCAACAATTGTCGGTGCCGAGGGAGTATTTTCATAGGTATTTTCTATCATAAGCAATTTTCTTATTCCTATTTCTTTTTATTTTTGTTAAAACTGACCACCCAAACCTGCCTCTTTGGTAATGTTTGCCAATTGTTTGCACGCTAATTTTTCTCGTTACTTCGACTTTCGTTAAGCTACTGGCGTGAGCCGCTGGACAGCCTCTGACAACCGGTGATATTCGCATTTAGCCAAGATATCATAATAAGATTATCACTTTTTGCCGAGAACATCAAAAGAAACCTTCTGACCTGTTGTTAAAACGCTTACTTTTTTTCCGCTTGAAAGAGACGTCCGAAACTTGTGTAATCCACTGGATAACGTAGGATAAGCATGCTGACAGTATGATACCTAAACAAATGTCTGCATTTGGGACCCTATATTTTAGCTGTCATTGCAGTTTTGATCAGTGAACTCGGTGATTAAAGCGCACTAACCTTAATACATCTTTTTAACGTTTAGGAAAACAAAATGGGGCTTGCAAAACATATTATGTCGTCTAGTTCCGTAGGCTGCAGGTCCGCTAGAAGTGCCACTGTCGTATTTCGCTACAACTTCCAATGGCTTTCAAAAACATTTCCAGCTCTAGACACTACCGTATTTGCTAATACTACGTAGGTTCTTCAAACAGGACTGCGGGAATAGTTAGAAACATTTATCCACTCACCAGCTTTGGTCACTTAGTGACCAGAGCTGATGGATGGATAAAGTTTTACTTACCGACTGGGTGCCAGCTAGCGATATGTGCGGGCACCAGGGCGCACAAATGAGGTTAATGAGGTTCACCCAGTGGTTCCGGAATTGATGGTACTTGCTTTGCCTAAGAGCTCGGAGAGGAAAGGGGGGGGGGGTGGAGACCGGCATCTTCGGGGGAGGGGGCCTCGAGCCCTCAGTCCCCCGTAATCTGCGCCTATGCGTGCCACCACCCGAATGCTTCTCGAGCTACCGATTATCACAAGCCCAAATCGAGTGCTCACGCAATACTCGAGTTCAATCTATGAGCCGCATTCAAATACCATTACTGGGCTATACTGCAAACACCACGCTACGTCATCCAGTTTTGCGAAAAAGAGGTTGACAGAGAACGCTGGCTTTTATCCTTGAAATTACCCTACAACAAAGAGGTTTCTTGGTCAATGACTGGCGAGCGAGTATACTTGGGTCCCACTAGTGCCAGTAAACTCATGTAAAGTGAAAAACATTGCAATTGAATGTCTTTGCACCGCCCCTTGAGAATAGAACGTGTCCCGAGAAAATGCATCTTCAATTTCAAATATCGTTATTGTTGAAGATACGAACCAGACTTCTAGCGCAATAAAGCACTTGCGAATCGAAGCGCTTTCTGGTGTCACGAGAATGGGCGCCAGAAGCGCGGACGACGACGACGTTTAAAAAGCTGAACGAGACTGAGATCATTCTTGGCTCGGGACAAAAACCGAAGTCGACTTTATGTGTATATTTCGGTAAATAGTGTAATACCCTTGTCAGACGGGCATCTTGAAGGCCTTCGTTGTAAATGTCCTTTAACTCAAATGTCATTTAGGTGGTGCCAGATCGGGCAAGTCAAATGTCATTCGGGCTCAATGACATTTACGATCAGCGGAGTTACAACAGCTAGTTGACTCCTCGACTGCCTACTCTTGTTGACAGCGATCACGGATGACTACAAAAATAATAAAAAATAGATACTGTTATTTATAAATTCATCAGTTAAAATACATTTTAAAATAATTTATGAATTTCTATGCTTACTTTAAAGCGACTTTAGCGTCCTTTCTTACTCGCGGGCACACCAATCACGTTCTTTTTGTTTCCTCCTGTTCGTACTCGTCACTGCTCATCACTGCGCTCTTTGTTCTTATCTCTTGGCTCTTGATCTCGTTTTTTTAATGCGAAAGCATTAACTGTCCCATGGAGCGAGCTGACGTCATCAGTTTGAAGCTCGAAAACGGCACCTAGTTTTCGCGACTTCGCCTTCGGTTCCATTGGCTGGCGCGCGTCGACGGGGCTCCCATTGGCCGCTCCGCTCGTCAGTTTCCACGACCGCTCACCGCATAGCGCTGCGTGTCCAAGGTCACCAGGGGAGCATGCGCGCTGACCGGCGACGAAAAGTACGCAGCAGACGAAAAAGGGAGCGGGCGAGCGGCTTGCATGCTTTCGCATTCACGACTCATAAGTGCTGAGGTGCACGTCGAGCTTTTTGTGTTCTCCGTTATCCTTCGCTTATGATTTTGTTTTATAACTTAGCTTAAACTTTGCAGTCTTCTTTTGTATTTCGCTTGGAGGGCCCGCATCTGGCCCTCCCAGCGATCGCTGCACTTTTTGCCGATGCCACGGCAGCTGGCAGCCAATGAGCAATTGCTGCTGCGCGTGCATACAAAAAAGAACCGCAATCTGAGTCTCTGGCGGTCCTGAAGGCTCCATTATTTACACTACCGGAATCGGTGGGCTTAGCAGAGCAGACCGAGCAGACGAGGAACCGGACAGATAACAAACTCAGAAGCCGATAAGCAATTTGTAACGAAATTACATTACAAATTACTGCTGCCGAAAAGTAACGTGGCAATTACAAAATTACTTTAAAGACTAACGAATTGCAAATAATCCGTTACTTGTAACGGATTACTTCCCAAGTCTGCCAAAAACCCACCCTTCCCAGAAGATTAATGAAAACTGTGTTTGGACCAAAACGAAATATACAGTATTATCTTCAATCTCTCTTTTATATCATAGTTCCAGTGATTTTAGTGTTTTTAAGTATAATTGTTTTCCATACAGCGATTTTTCTTTTGTTTCCCGATACCGAATTTGAAAGAGGTTGCACGAGGCAGGTGGCGCTAGCAAAAGCCCAATTCGAAAAGTATAGCCAACACTTACTAGATATATATATGCCTGTCAGATGGATACCTCTCCCCTTCCGGCCGGCCGTCCTTTGAGTTGTGTTAGGACGTAATTTTTGCGACTTGCAAAAACCTATATCTATCTCAATCGCAAAAATTGGTGCCCGCAAAATATTTCCGAAACCCACCATTCGCAAAATATTGACCCCACAAAAATAAGATCGTTTACGGCATGGACCCGTTGCTCTCAGGCAGGGGCGCGAGCGCGTCCGCAAGACGCGACCATGTTATGCTGGCAGCACCATCCAGGCGGCGCTGTAACGTTCGATTTCGTTACGATTTTGCACATGCCACGTTCGATTGCAAGCATCTGTCAGCATCTGCAAACGCGCAATGACAAAATGTGTAAAAAAAAGAATTTTGCAGCTTGCGGCCTTAGCGTCCCATTAAACATTCCTTTCAGCTTTATTATTTTTTTGCTTTCTTTCATAGCTTCCGTGAGCCTGTATGTTTCACTTTACGTGATAGCGAAGCTGAAGCAACTTGCAAAAGCATGTTCTCCCGAACTGCACGAGCGCACGTGCTTGGCAAGGGGCACTGAAAGCTCAGAGCTCGATCTTGTAGCCTCTGCTACGCTGGCACTTATAATAGAGCGGAGTATAAAAAACTGTAATGGGGAAGCGTAATGACGCAAGTTCAAAACGCGAGCCAAATATTCTATTTTGCTCGCCTGGAGCGCTGCTCAAAACTTGAGAGCTACGGGCCTATATCCATCCATGCGTCAATGCTCCCACGAGGGAATCGTGTATGAGAACGAGATTTTAGATTGCTGCAGCTACTATGCAAATCGTATTGTAGGAACTGCCGTTCATGTGCAGCTATCAAAAGACACTTCTGACACACATCATACCTTAAAAAAGTTGTGAGAAATTTAAATTGACGTTCATGGCACAAACTTATTTGGGCATTTCTGCTGTCAAGATGTAGGCGTTAGGTGCTTCTACAACTTTAACACTTTGCGGAATAGGGATTTCCGCTCAAAATGCTTAACGGCAGTATTTTTGTCCGTCACCCCCAGATCATAATTCCTGAATAGAGGTTTCGTAAATTTCCCGGCGAAGAGTTTCAGCGGATGCTTCCGATGATTTCTCTCCTGATTTCCACAGACGTCGTCGTCGTCGCGTGGTTGGAGCCCAGCGCCTCTCGCGGCCGTTTCGGCTGTTTGGGGGATGGTAAGAGCAGACACGTGGGGGGGGAGGGGGGCGCTCGTATGACAGGCAGGCGTTGGTATCGCCGATACAATAGACCGATCACTCCAGAAGGTGCGTGATGCCGCCGCTGCCGCAGTGCATTCTGGTACCTGTAGTTCACCCACGTTCTCGGGCCACGACATTGCTCGTTGTATTCCCGGAGTTTGGAAATTTTCGGGTTAGCACGAGACTTTTAGCCAGGCGTTTCCTCACGGTTTTTAAATGGTGGCTCAAAGGGATACAACTAAATTTCAGCGCCTATTTCTTAGCCTATAGGTGTTACAGGAAGCAGTATTACATCCGACACACCAATCTCTTCTTGAAAAAGACGCGAGAAAGAATTTTAGAACAAACTAAACGATTACGAAATCGCACCTAGTGGATGTCGCTAAAGCCGTATAGGAACATTGACAGGTAGTGATGACGTCTGTCTCGCCGAAGCCAATGTTATTAGATTAGCTCAGTTACGGAACTGCTCATAGACGCTGCTTGCACGAGCAGTGCCCCTCTCTTACCACGACTCTCCTCCCGTCGTTCGACGCGCCGGACCAACACCTCCTAGAAGACAAGGCCGTAGCGCTCTTCTCGTGACGTCGCGAAGGAAGGCCATCGGGGGCGCGCGGCGAAGCGAAGGCAACGCCCGTGGATCGACCGTCGTAACGCGCTTTTAGTCACATACGCGTGTCTTATTAGCTAAAATGAAAGCTGCACATAGCAACGGGTCTCGAAAATATTTTATTACACGGGCAAAATATTACACCGCTAAATAATCGGGATGAAATGGTACGGGGTAGGCGTATAAGAGAAAACATTGAGCCACGCAATAATTGCTGTAGGAATGCATATTTTATACAGAAATACGTCGAGAAAATGGCGAGACACGCAGTGATTGGACACAGCAAAACAAATCACAGTTAAAAATCAGGTAGACGTAGTCAACGCGGACACGGCTAGACAAGTGTCACTTACGATCATGTAAGCGATGTTATCGCGTGCAGTCACTGAATTCTTCCATCATACCCCGGCCACACGGCAATAAGTAATGTAATTTCGATCGAATGACATTATGGGGTCGACAAATCAGCTTGCGACGCTCATATAATCACTCAAGACCTCGATCTGATTAAGTCCCATATCATTTAATGAAAATATATTAACTTTTCCGTGTGGCAGGGGTACTAAACTTACTATTTACAGTCAACTAATTTACTTCTCCCTATGGGCTCGAGCTGCCTTAGAACAAAATATCTGATTTTGTATACAATAATACTATTACCTTAAATACAGTTAAGATTCTAGTATAAAAGCGGTAAAGGCCATAAAATAACATTAGTATAAATAAACACATAAGCACAAACAACGCACTTTGTATAATCACACAAACTTGTTATTCACCTTCCAGTGAAAACTAGAATATTACCACGCATATTTACAAATGTCGACGCAACCGCACACGGATAACGACGAACAAGATGCCATTCTGTCACGAAAAACAAAAACGAAAAAACAACCCGACTGCAGCACTTTACTCGCGTCCCACATGACCAAGAAAGCCCGTAAATAAGTTGTCACTCACCTGTCGATCGTATCCACACGTCCCGCAATAGCCGTGGCGAAAACATTTGAACACGAACTTTAGGTCTCTCTCTGTCGAGAGAGGCCTATCGATAATCGACCAGTGTCATCGTTGGCTGGTTGCGACATGCCACTCAAACCGTAGCAGGAGTTGTTCCGCGAATCCACGTTAAATGCCGTAGTATCAAGCGAACACAAAAAAAACTACCCGAGACTGCGGTGACGATCAAGAAACCACAGGAAGGATCAAAGCCAACCACACACATACACACACAACGAGAGCAGCGAGCGGCAGGCAGTGTGGGAAGCTTAGCGACAATGAAGGCAACTTTAGGACGATCTTCCTGAGCGATTGAACTGGGTTCTAGCGCGTCTCAGCGCTACGTTGTCTAAACTTCAGCGAACCGGCGCTATGTGTCTACAAATCGATAAATCATCGTCGCGGTAATAACTTGCACTGCGGATCGATCAGCAGACGCCCGAGAGGTGCCGGGGGATGCCAGAGACGCGGAGCATCGCGTGACCGATGCGGCCAGACGCGCTGATCAAGCCAAACGGCACCGTTCGCCAGACGTCACGCGTTTGCCCCGTCTCATACGGACTGAGCCTGACGCGCTGCCGTTGCGACGTCGCGCGCGCATTGACGGCCATGAACGCCAGATCGCTACCGCTTTCCCCTGCATCTCCCGGCGCCGTCCATCGGCTGCGTCTGCTCGACGCCGTGCTGCTGCGGTCTCCGCGGGTGATAGCTAGAGCGCCGCCGACAGCACGTACTCCCCGGTCCGATGGAATGCGGTCACCGCGTAGCTCGAACTGCCCGCGAGAGCGGCAATGCGTCCATGTTAACAGATTCATGAAACAACCGCGCCGTACCGCTGCTGGTATAACCGACCGCTAGAACCGATCTCGACGCTCCCAAAACGCTACCGGTACCGACACCACGTGCAGATATTCACTAGATACGTCACCTGTTTTCGGAGGCTCCAAAAACGAGAAACGCAGATAGCTGAGTTTCGGTTTCTTCAGTTCTTTCGCAGGTGTTGGTGAAATAGCGTCACAAATTTCATAAACACTCAGGAGGCGCCAGGTTCTCGAGTGAGCCAGCCACTTAGACGAACCACATGAACGCCTTCGTTGTCCTCAACTTCGCTCAACGTCGTCGACCCATCTCCTTGCTCGCGTGCGCTTCCTCCAGCGATGACTGGATCTTTTCGGTTCCCTTCCCTTCTCAAAGTCTCAGGGTTCCTTTTTAGACAGCCAGCAGCTCACACACAACGTAAATTTACCAGAATCGGAGCCCATACGAGGGAAGAAAACGTCGCAGCGGACCGGTTCATTCGAAAAGTGTGGGGATCAGCGGGATTGCACCGATTGCACGTAGTCCCGCGGTTACGGGGATAATCATAAATAAAAACATTCGTACTTTCAACCTTGATGGCGCGTTGTATATTATGTTTATATTATATATTTATAATAAATTGTACAATACTGCGCTTTTAAAACATATATTAATGTCAGATAAACGCTCCCGAACACCCCACGCCGCCCGAGAAGAAACGTTTTTTTTTTTTTTTTTTCACGTCGATGCGGTCTATGCCAGAAAGGTTTTCTCACGTAGTTGCGCTATGGACTTCCTTCCTCCGCCATATGTGACGTAACGACTCGGAGCGCTCTGGCCTTCTCTTCTAGGAGGTGTTGGCCGGACGGCTGCTATGGTAGCTGCAGTGTGTTCTATGGAATACGGACGTTTTGAAGCACATCTTCTAGATGGCGTTCCACCGCACTCTATGAGACACACAGTTATGAAAAGAAAAGCCAAGTGGCGCTTCAAATGACAGGAGGTGGACTAAAGTGAATAAGGGCGGTTCCATCTTCCGCGGGAGTTCCGCAACTGAGGTAATCCAGCAACGTTGGCAGTAGCTTTGCTCATCTCGAGAAAGGCTACGTCACGATTGCGCCGGATGTCACGTGCTCTCCGCTGGCTGCTTCCCGAGCGCTTGCCAGAGTGTGCTGTGTATAACAAAAATTACGGTCATCAGGCTCAAAATACAAACGTGTGATTGTCATTTACGAATATTTTGGATCATATTCAGCCTATATCTGAACACGACGGGTATATTTCAAATGTTTGTTTAAGTATCCCTTTAACCTGTTTTGTGACAGGGTGCTAGAGCATTAGGCAAAAAGTCATTCAATTGTGTCTTCCCGAAGGAAAGCAACCTCCGTCAAGAGTATCTAAGGTAAACAGAGCCGGACAGAGCGCCAGGAAAAGAACGTCTTCGATTTGTTTTCTTGATTTGCTTCATAATTTATCACCACCCGGTTGCACGTTTGCTAAAGAGTGCAAGATTGCAGGCCACCAGACACAGTTGGGCTTGCCGAAGTGTTCCGTACGTTATAATTTAACTTTGCACTCGCTCAATAACGGCCTATCTCAATCGGGGTTTCCGCGCTCCTTTGCGGCTGCCGTTTTTAATACACATTTTTCTCGATGTATTTTGGTCGCTATAACTGACATTGCGACGACATTTTTCAATTACAGCTGTGCTTCAAAGGATCAGGACAGTCTCTTTAAAAACAGGAATTCCCCATATGCACCCCCTTGAAACGAAACCAACCTTTCCAAAAGTAGCGCTATATTTTTTTTCTTCATATAAACACTTGAAAACACCTTATAATGGAACTTAGAAGTGCCACGCTTACCGCCAAAAGGCCCGCATAAAACCTCATCCGTCTTTTGGTCGCCTATTATGCCACAACATAATTTGTTTGGCGTTACGGATTCGCATTGCGTTAACACCAATGAAAACAGCAGAAAACCAAACAAAAAAACTTCCATTGTTGGGCGGTTGTTGGCCAGTGTTCGCAGCTTGCGAAAACCAAATAAAATTGAATAAAATTTGTACACGAAAGTTCACCTTCACCGAGCGTTTTCAGGTACCTGGAATTGTTGCTACTTTTTGACAGATGCCAGATGTTACGGCGCGTCAGGCATGGTCTTTCAGCAGATCGTTCCTTGTTTGTGTGCAGGCTTTTCCCGCACTTCATCTGCACCATGTCACACAGGCGGTCAGGAAGAATGAAACAACTTTTAGAAAATTATCACTGCCGAGAATGTATATTTATATATTTTTACTTAATTATCAATTAGACGTTATGCACAATACTGAGCACTACAAAGCTCCGTTTCCCACGGAGACACTCGATGCTGCTTCAGGGTGCTACACCGAGCCGATGGGCTCTCAAATTTTGTGTTCTATACCATTGAACTACATGTTCACTTGTTTAGAAGTTAATTCAAACTTATGAGCAGCAGGAGTGCTCGAGTAGTGTCGTCATTGGTTTTCCCGCCGCCATAGTGGTGCCACCACGTAAAAGACTCCATCGTTGTAGCAGATGACAAAGCGATTATAAAGCTATAAGACGACTGCAACTGTTTACTGCGCTTGCAGACAAGCAAAGGCATCACAAACAACGAAATCTTATGAAATACATGCTTTACACGAATATTCAATCCGATACCGGAGTGTCCCAAATGATAATGTACGAATATGTGGAGCACACCGTAGCTTTATGCAGCCAAGAAGCGGGAAGGCAGTGACTACAAGTAGCGTGGCGGCGACACCACTTCCGGAATGCGCGCGCCTGCGCAGTTCGTATGGTGAGATTGGTCCATTCATGCCGTCTTACACGGTGGCTTTGAGGACCGCGCAGTTTCTACGTTTTACCAGCTTTCGCGTGTTTCTTGCAAGTACTGTATTCAGGAGTAGCAAACGGTATCTAGAAGACACTGCGTCTAGCCAACGACCGTAAGGTGTGGACGGCAGCCCGAAAACCCTCGGAAAATGTACGGCGACGGTGAGCAAAAGTGTTTCCTTTGTCACTGCGAAGTGTTTAGCTGTTTTCCGTGTGCTCGCTAAGCTATGCTTAAACCTAATATTGCTGCTGCGTGGGGCGGTTTGCTCACCACGCAGGAGTTTTTCTCTGCAGGATAGAACGATATTTTTCACCAATGTACGGACGACGCAGTACCTAAACGGCTGTCGTGAATGACTCTTGTATTTGGTGATAGAAGCACAGTACAGTTCCGCATTCTGAAGAAAAGAAATAAACGCAAAGAGGCTAAAAATATAAGTAAAATGAACCTGTCTGTCTATGCTGAAAAAGGCGGTGGAGAAACTGCGTCGTGACGTCGCCGGTGGGAGGAACCTAATCTCCATCACCAACAAACTACATCGGAAGAGAACTGCACCGTGACGTGTCCGGTGAAGTCGCCGATCAGTGGCGATTGAGTTGAAACTACATCGTCTTTTTTTCCCAACAGGGAATTTCGGAGAATTGACCCCGTAAGTGATGACGTCACAACATGGCGTTTGGGTCCAAACAAACCGTTGCTAGGGACGTTGCTATGGACTAATGCATGGAGACTCCACATGAGGCTAGATTTTTGCTTACAAGTAAGTAAATAATTTTTTGTAAGCAACCTAACTTCTTGATATCTAATTATGAAGATGTTCTTGTCGTCTCAGTGTCATATTGCAACGATGAAAGCCATTTCTGAAGTCTTACACTCCGCTTTGCTTTGGTAGCAGACGACACGATAGATTTGCTGGCCTCTGTTGCAGCGGGCGTCTTCATTGAAATGCGTCGGTAAACAAGCGACAAAAACATGTGGATTGCCGTGGCCGTAGAGGCCTCCGCAATGTGCGTTTTTTTTTTCCTGTGAACAACCCAGTTTAGTTACGAGGGGTGAAAATGCAGTAAGATCAAACCACGTCACGCAGATCAGTTACGACGACGACCTGAAGTGCATTACCGGCGTAGTGCAGGCCACCATGAGAAACAAATCGTACGCCGTCGAGGTAAGTCGTTTGTTATTATTATTTTATTATTGTGGTTGTCAGGTTATTAAAGAATTGCATGTCTATCGCGATTTCGCAGTATTTTGCTTTTTTTTTCCCCTTGGTATACATCAAATTCCGTGGATGTGCTCTTTTGGTGAAGATCTTCATCGAACCCGCGATGCGAGTACAGTCTGTGATAGACTCACCTTATGCTTTTTATCCAGTTCTTTCGCGCTTTGGGGTCTTGCGGAAATCCGAAGAAACTGCAAGAATCTCTCTCCACGCGATGGTTACAACCAGGTATACGAAGCACCCTCGCATAGCGCGAGTCCGCAAACAAAATTTTGGATCTCAACCGTTCGCCTGAAGTGCTTTTCTCGCGGGTGCAATGCGATCTTTTAGCAGACTAATCATCTCGATCGACGCCCGGACTTTCGATAAACCATATTTTGCATCGCACCCCACTATGAAATCTTAAGAGTGTATGAAACTCATTATATTTCAAACAAATGCGATGTCAGAATATCGTCTTTATTCACACGATGCAAACGACGGCCCCACTTGGCCGGCCGGCGTGCGGCAGACGGCATACTTCTTGCATTCGTCGTCTGCTGCAGGCATCTTGAGGACCGGAAGTTGCAGTCGTAAATATTTCAGAAACGAGCGATTACCGGCACACTTCTGTCGAGACATATATGACATTCAAGCTTTCTATATCTGTGATTTTTAGAAGTTTAAATCCTACTCCTGATTTTTGAATGGTCGGGTTTTCGTAGCGAAACCGAGCCACATGTATTCGTTCATAACAACGACCCTAGCAACGGTTTGTTTGGACCCATGACGTCACACTTACGGAGTCAATCGCCGAGTGGGCTAGCGCACTATACTTCGTTTCAGCTTGGGTCCAGACGCAGCCAATGCTACGAGCGCGAGCATGTGGCCTTGAACAGTGCTTGCACTGCACGAGCGCGCGTGCTTGGCAGGGACGCTGAAAGCGCGGCACTCGCGCTTGTAGCATCGGCTGCGTCTGGACCCAAGCTGAAACGAAGTATAGCGCACACCAGCTCGGAGCACGTGGAGCGAAAGCTCGCGCTGCAGAACCCAGGGATCCATGGGTTCAATCCTCGCCCTTCCCCGTTTCGATCTGGATGATCATCGTACCGGCGTGTGGTCGTTTATCACTACTGCGTGACGCACGTTAAAGACCCCAGGCTAGCAGTCGTACAGCACTGGCTAAATTGCTTATCTAGAGTGGGTAACAATGTCGCCATGTTCAGGCAGACTAACCTCCTGCTGTATAAACAACTAACGACAAGTTTTACTTTTTGACTTTGTTTGACTGCGTTAGTGCAACTTCTCTCGTGCTGCACGAGAAAGAAACATTTTCCTTTGGGGGTTAAATTTTCGGTGAAGTAGGAAGCAAAAAAAGAAGAAAAGAGAATATTTCCTCAAGTTGGGTTTGTAGTAGAAGAGGAGGAAAAAGAAAATCAGTTGTTAGTTCCACGGTGTGTATGGTCTTTTCCTTATGTGTATGTTTTTAAAAATTGGGGTTGTGGGGATATTTATACAGCGTGTAGTTGGTCAGCCATTTAAAGTTGCGACGAGTCACTCGCTGTAGATGAGCAATTTAGCCAGTGCAGTGCAACCGCTAGCCTGGGGTCTTTAACGTGCACCACGCAGTATTGATACACGACCGCACGCCGGTACGATGCTCATCCAGATCGAAACGGGCAGGGGTGGGTGTATGTTTATTCTAGTTCAGCTGGCCTTACCTGAACTAGTTGCTTTAAAAAAAGTATATCGTTCTCACCCTCTATCTGAAGTATGAACCAACTAGCTCAACTTAAGCCTGTTACCGTTGCTTGCTTGGCTTTTCGCTCAGCCAAATCAGCTTATATGGGGTGGTGCACTCAAATGAAAGCACTATCGTGTTGAATTGTGTAAGAGTATTTAGAATATTTATCGATCACGCCGCCGAACTTGCATCGCTCGAAGAACTTCCTTTTGTGAGCGCCTTCTCTGCTCGAGTTTGCTGGAAACACAGCCACTTCGATCCGAGGCAATCGATGATAGCGTTGGTTCCATCAAAAAGTACGCGACTCACAGAACACTGGTGAACACCAATGTTTTCGTCGTTCCTGACGGTTCCCTGGAAGCCGCCAGCGGCGTAGAAGCGTAGAGCTGCGACGACTTGTTGTTCGACCGTCAGCACACGGGGCCCTTCGCGACGCCGCTGGAGCTTTCCGCGAAGCTGGTCGCACAGCCAGCGAGTCACTCCTTTGGTCAGCCGGTGTTCGCCCCCAAACCTTGCATCGCTCGTCTCGAAAGCATCCCGGTGATCTCTAAAAACTCGATCCGCTGGCAAACCCAACAGTAGAGATGCATATGTTAGGGTCGCCATCTTTTACGATGCAGATTCATCTCTGGCTTCGTCTCGACCCCTCAGTTAACTACATCGTCAAAGTGCATCGTGACGACATTTTGACGTCACCGCCAACTGCATCATTTTACGAGCATAGCTCGAACTGCATGAACTGTCGGATAGGCAAACTCTACCATTTCAGCGGTCATGTCACGTGACCCGTAGAGAATAGCCAATCATGTGCTCAGTTCCGACCGCTGGCGCGAGCCAACATCATCATCAGCACTCTTGCTGGGCGCTCCCATCTCGGCAACTGGCGCGGCCGGCCGCTCGCAACTGAGTGCTAATTTTATTTATTTTAACATTAGTTTTAGTTTCAATCTTTGGTTTACTGTTTTGCATCCTTTTGAAGAAAAAGACCCAATAATTCTCCATGGCCCTAGACCATAATACCAAAAGAAGACGAAGACGAAAGTGTAAATATACCAGAGTGAGCCAGCGCTGCGTAAGTTTGTCTTTCTTTTGTGTGCGTGGAATGGAGTAACTGTTTTGCCGGTGCGCTGTTCCGTCTGTACAACACCACATCATTCATAGCCTTCGCACTCTCTTTGCTCTGTTAACGCCAGGAATGACACCTGCACTATTCGATTTGAAGCACTACTCGCACACCCCTAGTGGTATCACAATAGCGAGACGTCAGATCTCCCGCGCTCTCGCGGCCGCGAGCGATACGGTCAGTTAGCAGCGCCCCTCGGTGGTCGTTTCGGTGAAGGGGAGGAGGAAAAAGGGAGAGGGCAATGGCTTAGGACGTTCGCCGACTCTCATAGACAGGCATCTTAGTACAGGAGGCGTTGGTAGAGCAGGGCTCCGTATGAGCTCCGTCTCAATTCATCCCGGCTGACTGATAATCCTCGCTATCCACCCCTACCAACGTTACCAAAAGTTGGGCAAGTGTTTCAGCGCAGTGTGAATTTTCTACTTCATCTGTGTGGGGATTTTTTCGCTTTACGAGACGTGTGTTAGAACACGCCGGTGGAGCTAGGCCTAACACTGGGCGAGGCCGCTCGAAAGGCGAAGACCCAATCTCCACGACATGGAAGTGACTGTCGAGGGCACTGATATTACTCCGGAGACGCTCCGAGAACCTGGTTGGCTTCCGGCGCACCGGAAGCACAGGCACAAGAGCCCGGACGCCGAAACTACACCCGCCAAGCGGCAACAGTCAACGCCGAGCAGCAAGTTCAGACCCCGAAAGTTACCACCGCTACCTCAACTACCTGCGGAAGACTACAAAGTTGTCATTCGTCTCCAAGGAGGCTTCAACGCCAAATCTTGGAGCGCTGCACAGATTTCCGACAGCATCCAACATTGCGCCCAGCTTCGGAGTGGGGCGAACAAAGATATCATCCGGACCATGCCTGAACAAAATATCGTTATTGCCAGTACGCCTGAGGAAGATAACGCGGTCGCTTACTGCAGCCTTAAGGAAGTTAAGATCGGTACCAGAACGTACTCCTCGACTACTTACGTTACGGCGCCGGACAACTCGGCAAAGGGGTCATCCACAACATCCCCTCGTACGATAGCCCGGCGGACATTGAACGAAGCCTAGAACGAAATACGCCCAGGGTGCTACAAGCGCGACGTCTCGGAGAGACGGCATCGGTGCTCATCGTCTTCGAAGGAAAATCGGTGCCCTACTACGTAAACTACCGTAACACAACCTACAGGTGCTTGCTGTATAGAAGAAAGATTGAAGTCTGTGAAAACTGCTACAAGGTTGGACACAGGAAGGATATCTGCCCCACACCAGACGACAAACGTTGCTCAAAATGCGGAACCCTCGGCCCAGAGGAAGCCACGAATGTACGCTGCGCTGCGCAATATGCGGTGGGGAGCATATGTCTGGTTCGAAAGCGTGCCAACACCGCTTCCACGCCCCACAGAGGGCCGCACGCAGGCAACAAACTGCAAACGAAGAAGCTACACCACCCACTTCAAGACCTAGCATCGGAAGGCAAAGCCGCTCCAAGGACCGGCGCTCTGCCGCTGAATCAGCACACGCAAGTCAAGGGACCTCTCGCAGTCGCAGTGCGCGAAGACGTAGTCAGAGTGCGAGTGGCCGCAGTCGCAGTGCCGGCGGTGGGCGAGGACTGATCGGGCAGAAAGCTGATCGAGGTGACAGTAACTCCGCCGGCGGCGAGGAAAACCAGAGACCCTCCAGAGGCTCAACAACCACCAAGGTGACCTGGGCATCGGTAACTGATCCCTCTACTCAGCAACGAGCTAATAGAGATAATGAAACTCAAATGCTACGCGCAGAAATCATGCAGCTCCGACAAATGTTACAGCGACAAAACGCTCTAATCGAGCAACTTCAACGCGAACGTCGACCATTGGCATCCCCAAATCCTGTACAAGTTAACGCACCGGCAGATACAGAACAGATGGACGTTCCGAGGGCAGCCCCTAAACGCAAAGCGGTAGAGACAGCCGAAGGGCCACATGAAAACCCGAACACTACTGCTCCACACACAGAACTTGCACCCGCTGTGAAACCCCAGGACATAGCGAGACTGGAAACTATGATACAAAACATAATGACAGTCATCCAGACTCAGCATCGAGAAAATACTGTCCGGCATCAAGAAACGACAGCGCAGTTGCAAACGCTTACCGGTAACACTCTCGACCTAGAAAAGAACATGAAGAGACTGGAAACGCGTCTCACGCCACTGGAAGGGACTGTGCAGCAGATGCAGCAGCAATGCCGTCCGTCTCGTTTCGAGTCGCCCTCCCGAAGTACAACACCACAGGGCATGGACCCCATCAGGCTATCGGAACCTATGTACTCCACTAGAAACATATCCCACCAAGATGACCAACGATAAATATACGGTCTGGCAGTGGAATTGCCGAAGCTACCAACGGAAAAGAGGAAACCTGCAACAACACTTAATCTCCCAACAAACTCCACCCGCCATCATCTGCCTACAGGAAACCGGGGGGACACCTAAACTCGCCAGTTACAAAACGTACCAGGGCGCAATGCCAGATAGTTGTACGGCAACCCTCGTACACCGGAACTCGATTGCTCTTCGACATGACATCGCACAATCAGAAATCGATCACGTCCTACTAGAAATTGTCCCACGCAGACGAGCGGAGCCGAGCCTATTTGTGCTTAATATATACAGTAGCCCCAAGTTCAAACAGCATCGCTTCCACTCACTCTTCCATGATACGCTACTCCGGGCTAAGCAGAACCCCTTGCTAATTGTGGGAGATTTTAACGCCGCCCATGTTGCCTGGGGGTATCGCACCGAAACACCCAAAGGAAGGCATCTATGGATGGCGATACAACAGGAAGGGCTTACCCTCCTAACGGATCCACAACACCCCACGAGAATAGGTAACAGTATTAGTGCTGACACATGTCCAGACCTCACTCTTGTCAAAAACATGGCAAATTGCGCGTGGTTTAACACTCAGGCGTGTCTCGGCAGCGACCATTATATATTAAGCACGACAATCCCAACCTCGGGATACAAACATAAGAAAAGAGGCGTGCGGATCACGGAATGGGATCGCTTGCGTAAAATCAGGCAGGAAATAGCGCCCACCACCATCGATAATATCGAGGAATGGACGCAGCAACTCCAGGACGACGTTGAAACGTATACACAGGATATCCCAGAGGAAGCGGGTATTACGGAAATTGACAATCGACTACTACATATGTGGCAGGCAAGACAGAGCCTCCACAACCGATGGCTACGACAAAAGCATAACCGAACGCTCCAACTTAGAATAGCGAGATTAGATCAAGATATCGCGGAGTACGCGACAAACCTCACCCATCAACAATGGCATCAAATATGCGACAACATGCAGGGTAGCTTGGGAATGGCCAAGACCTGGCACCTTCTCAAACACCTGCTTGACCAAGAAAATACGAAGGCAGAACATCGCCGCAACATGAGCCGTCTCATACATCACCATCGCGGTGACATGGACGCATTCCTACAAGAACTGCAGACCCGGTACATAGGGAACCAGATACCCACCACCGTCCCCGATTACTGTGGATCACCTAATGAAGAACTCGACTCCCCGATACTAGAATACGAGGTACGAGCCGCCCTTCAGAAGCTCAAAACCACCTCGGCACCGGGAGCCGATGGAGTGCGAAACAAGACTCTACGGAACCTCGACGACAACTCGATAGAGGCGTTAACCCAATACTTTAACCAGTGCTGGGAGGAAGGCACTCTTCCTGAGCAATGGAAGCATGGCACAGTGGTGTTCATACCCAAGCCGGGGAAACCTCTGCAACTTGAAAATCTAAGGCCCATATCCCTCACATCGTGCATCGGAAAGTTATTTGAACACATCATACTCGCTCGCCTGCACGCCTATGTCGATGATCAAGACCTCCTCCCACACACCATGATAGGGTTCAGGCCGGGGTTATCCACTCAAGACGTCCTCCTCCAAATACATCATCAAGCAATTTGCACGCTCAACCAACAGAACTACCGAGCAGTAGTAGGCCTAGACATTAAAAAAGCCTTCGACAACGTGTCCCATATGGCTATCATGGAAAATCTTGAATATCTCCAAGTCGGACCGAAGACCTATAATTACGTAAAGGCGTTTCTGACAGGTCGTACAGCCACACTAAGGGTCGGAGACACCACCTCTCAGACGATATTCATGGGTGGCCGAGGCACCCCACAGGGGCAGTCCTCTCCCCTTCCTGTTTAACGTTGCTCTCTGTCGATTGCCAGAGCAGTTAAATCAAATACCCGGGCTCAAACACAGTCTCTACGCCGATGACGTCACACTTTGGGCGGAGGCAGGCACGGCTGGAAGTCTCGAAGGTATATTGCAAGAAGGCATTGACGCTGTACAAAAGTACGCAGGCATCCGAGACATGGCCTGCTCCACAGAGAAGTCGGAGTACATGGTGCTCAGACCAGTACGGAGAGGCAAAGCGACGCGTGAACAACCTTGCAGACTGAAGCTGACTCTACAAGGCACAGAAATAAATGAGGTCGACACTATTCGCATTTTGGGTATGTTGTTCCAGGGCAACGGTCATAACAGCGAAATGATCCGCAAACTGGATAGTGTCACACATCAAACATCCCGCCTCATCAAGCGAATATCAAACAAGCATCACGGAATGAAGGAAAATGATTTAATTCGGCTCGTACAAGCTTTTGTGCTTAGTCGCATCAACTACGTCGCCTCATACATGAAATCCTACGCAGTGGAACGCAACAAATTAAACACGATCATCCGAGGAGCATACAAGACGGCCTTAGGGCTCCCTATTAGCACATCCACTGACAAACTACGAGCGCTCGGAGTTCATAACACCGTGGAAGAACTCATTGAAGGACACCTTCACTCTCAATATACTCGCCTCACCACCACGGCGACGGGCCGACACATTCTTGCCGCGCTAGGAATTCAACACGAGGGAACGACGCAGCCCAAAATGAACCTCCCAAGGGAAGTCCGGAAGCATCTTCTGGTCTCCCCACTGCCGAAAAACATGCACCCGGAATACCACGATGCACGTCGCCGAGACCGCTGCAAGCATCTTCACGAACGATACCATCAGGATCCCGGTGCAGTTTATACGGACGCGGCCGACCATGCCACGAATCCAGCAATGACGATGGTCGTCACGAACTCCCAGGGGTACTTCTCAGCGGCGGATCCATCGCCACCACCAGTACTGAAGATGCGGAAGAGACAGCCATAGCCCTAGCCCTCACGCTACCCAATGCTACCACCATTATTTCGGACTCCAAGCGCGCAGTTCAAAATTACGCCCGGGGCCGCATATCGAGGTTCGCGGCCAGGATCCTCCGAGACTTCGTCCCCACTGACACGGTCAGCATTGTCTGGGCACCCGCCCACTCCTCTCTCCCAGGCAACGACTTTGCCCACAACACCGCCCGAGAACTTGCCTACCGGGCAGCGGGAGATAGGGAAAGTGGTTTGACCCTCCACAAGGATGTACTAACCACGTATCAGGAAATTACGCAGGCATACCGTCTCGCTCGCAAACGATACCCCGCCGGCCACAAATCTTTAAAGGAGCGGTGCAACGATATTCAATTGGAATGTTTTTCACTTTACACGAGCTTACTGGCACTAGCTGGGACTCAAGGATACTCACACGCAACGCCACTGGCCAAGAAACTCCTTTGTTGCGGTGTAATTTCAAGGACAAAAGCGATCATTTTCATTCAATCTCTCCTTTGCAAAATTTGATGACGTAACGTGGGGATCGCAGTACACCCATAGTGACGATATTTGAATGCGGTTCATAGATTGGACCCGAGCATTGCGTGGGCACTCGATTTGGGCTCGTGATAATTCCTAGCTCGAGAAGCATTCGGGTAGTGGCCCGTGTCCAATCGCTGCAACGACGACAATAGCCGAGCCATAACAATGTCGGGAACTCAGCGCGTGTCCTGTGCTTTGCCAACCCCAGCGCGTGGCTATGATCAACATTGGCGGCATATAATCGGCTTCAGATCACGTGGCCGCTTGTTCTGGCTGCGAGTTGAGGAATGAACGCCGCTCGTTTTTCTTTATTTTTTCTGGGACTTCTATTGCGTGGGGTGAAAAACAAACGCGTGTTTCATAGGTCATTAACGTCAGGGATCCGTTTTAAGTGGTATTTGCGCAAAGTACAAAAATTGTTGCATCGCCCCTTTAAGCAAGGCCCAAGAACATACCTGGCGCCGATTGCGAACAAAACACAAATCCTCATCCCCCAATATATTTTCCCATTTCAACCATTACGTTACCGGGCCTTACAAATTCTGTCCTCGGCCAGCCAACCTCCCCACATGATGTGGGGTGCACAAACCTCCCGAAGAGATATGGAAACATCGAAACTATGGAGCAGTGGGACGCACTGATGTGTAGCTCAGATCCCGTCGTCCAAGCGGCGGCCTGTAAATGGGTTGCGGAGGCCAGCCGGGGCCTCAAGGGCTCCCGGTCGCCTGATCCCATCATTTTTTCCCTTCTGAATGTACGAAGAATAAA